>CM053030.1:284982168-285079950 GCA_028564925.1 Lithobates sylvaticus
ACTCCAAATCTTCAGAGACTAGCTGTAAGAGGCAGTAGTGCCTCTGATATCATATTGCAGATACACAGCTCTGAGGCTGCAGGTACGGTAGTACACATACCAAACAACACTTTTTTCAGAAGGAATTTCAGACAAAAGGTAAATAATTTAGGGTACCGCTTAACCCCTTTGTACCTGCGCTATAGCCAAAAGACGGCTACAGCGTGGGCTTAAAATTCCGGGAGGGAGTACATGGACGTCCTCCTGTTCTCATGCTGCCCGCGCACCCCAGGGGGCGCACTCTGTGTTTGCTGAGTCCTTGGGACTCGGCTTATCACAGAGAAGGGTAAAGGGCCAATCACATTGGGCCCTTTACCACTTGATCAGCTGTCAGCAAATGACAGCTGATCACAAAAGTAAACAGAAGCCGGTTTCTGGCTGTCAGTGTGAGGAAAAGAAGAAATCCGTTTTCTGTTAGAAACCGGCTTCTGTTAGGGGAACATTTGTCCCCAGTGCCGCTAATCAGTGCCCACCAGTGCCACCTATCAGTGTCCATCAGTACTGCTAATTACTGCCAATCTGTACCACCTATCAGTGCCCACCAGTGCCATCTATCAGTGCCCATCAGTGCTGCCAATCAGTGCCTCCTAATCAGTGCCGCCTCTCTGTGCCACCTATTAGTGCCCCTTAGTGCCTCCCATTAGTGCAGCCTCATCAGTGCCTCCTGATCAGTGCCCACCAGTGTTGCCTCATCAGTGCCACCTCATCAGTGAAGGAGAAAAATGAACTGTTTGCTAAATTTTATAACAAAATCTAAAAAAAAATTTGTTTAGCAAAAAATGAAAAACTCAGTGGTGATTAAATACCACCAAAGCTCTATTTGTGTGAAAAAATATGCAAATTGGCCTGGTCAGAAAGGGGCTATAAGTGCCCAGTAAGCAAGTTGTTAAAATAATATTAAAGGCAGATTTTTTTTTACTATAAGCCCTCGTACACATGGTCGGAAATTCTGACCACAAAATCTGTCAGATTTTTTCCGATGGATTTTGTCCGACACTGGTGTTGCATACACACGGTCGGACAAAGTTGTCAGAAAATCCGATCATTCTGAACGTGGTAACGTTTGTTGTGTACGACGGAACTACGTAGAAGCTAGTAGCCAATAGATTTGGGCTCGTAATTTGATCTGAGCATGCGTAAAACTTTGTCCGTCGGGATTCTCTACACACGATCGGAAGAAGTCCGATCGGATTTTGTTGTCGGAAAATTTGAGAGCAGGATCTCAAATTTTTGCCGGCGGAAATTCCGACGGAAAAAGTCAGATGGAGCCCACACACGGGCGGATTTTCCGACAACATGGTCCGATTGGACATTTTCCGTCGAATTTCCGACTGGGTGTACGGGGCATAACACACTTACTTTCAGTGGTTTTTGCACAGAGAAGCCCCGATTCCTCCTCTGCTTAGGTCCCCGGCCAGCACTCTTGGCCCCTCCTTCCAGCACCCGAGCAGGCTTACTCCTGAGCCGCTGTGCTGTGTGTTCATTCACACATGACTCGGCCCGCCCCCACTCTCTCCTCATTGGCTCACCAGCTGCTGTCTCAGTCAATGAGGAAGAGAGCCGCTGTTCTTGTGCACATCGCTGGACTTAAATGGGGCTCAGGTAAGTATTAGTGGCAGAAGGTTCTTTCTTACCTTCATGCATAGAATGCATGAAGGTAAAATCCTTGAGCCTTTACAACCACTTTAAGCACATTTAACATTTCTAAATGTTTCCTTTAACATAGCAAATCTTAAATATTTGCGTTCAGGTCCACATTAATGTGACAAAACGGTTCAGTAAGTATTTCATTCCTAATGAAAAGCAGCAGAACACGTCCTGACATGCTGCAGCACCTAGGCACACGCTGTTCTTCTAGCCTCACAGAAGCCTATTAGGTATTTCTGATTACTGTTCCACAGAGACACAACGTGCGTTGGATGAAAAAAGCATCTGCAGAAAACTAAGTTCATTAATGAAAGCTTACCATACACTATGCTAATTTTAGCTGGTTCTTGAAGAACCAGCTGAAATTCACTACGAGTGGCCCTGTTGTCACCCTCCTGGAAAATTGTTGGTTAAACATCAGCTGCATATAATCAGATGCAGCCATGGCTATTCTAACAGTCGCTGGTGCTAGCTGTGAGAATATAATAGCCACAGGGGGAGATTCACCCATTTGAGCTGTATAGCATGGATAGAGAATGCTATTAGGTTTTTTTATTTAGCCAAGAGGATGAAAGATAAAGATCTAAGAGTGCCTGCCCATTTCACGTTCATAGAACATTCACAACTTACTTGGCTCACACTGTTTGCAGGAAAATGTTCCTGAAGTCCAGGTCCTCTGTTAGGAATGTTCTGGTGAAACACTCCATCTCACAATCACTCCTGTCCATCATGCTGTAATTTGCAATGTTTGTCCAGCAACAGTAGTACAATAGAGATAAGGTCCTTTAGCTACAACTCCAATGTTATATTGTAGCCCACATATCAATATGTACTGCATATTTTGACAGTAGGGATAGTAAGAGTCTACATGCATGAAGAAAACTTGCTAGAACAGAATTATTGACTGTTCTCATAAAGCTAGCAGTGAGTGCCTGTAATTGGCCTGCAACAGAAGCACTTCACCCCACTCTCAGCCAAAGGCCAGGTTACTTCATATTACATGTGACTGTTGGTTCTGTAGCAGGAATTCACATTTGTACAGCTGTGCACATTAAGAAAATGCTTTTAAGTTTATGAATGATTTTAAACCAAAAGTACGGCAGCTATGGAAAGGTCCTCTTAAAGTCATAACTGGCCTTGTTGCATTAAAATGATCAATATCTTTTATATAAATAGTTATACATATTTTACATCGGCACAGAATACAGCAATGTATATGAACTATTTCTGGATGAATTAAAATTAATCTTGCCCCATCACTAAATCATTCACTCAACTTTTCATGAGAAATGTCAAAGATTACCTTATTGAAAAATATTAAGCTGTGTAGGATAATAAAATGTATAATTTTTAAGCTATTAAAATATTCTGTATATTGTTAATCTCTTAAATTATTTACAAATAATAAACATTGTACAAGATAAAACACTATAATTTTCCTTTTTACATGCAATATGTTGATTTTAACTAACTTGTCTAGATCACTAGTTTTGGCCCATTGTTTCCAATGCAGTAGGAGACATTTGCCTTCCTAAATAACACAGTGGAATGTAAAGTGACAGAAGGCACTCGAAAGACCCAAGTCCAGTGCTCTGATGATGAAGAAATTCACAGTTCTGTCATCAAAAGTCTTTTCATCATTTTCTCTCTTTCAAGCTCACGTCTGCGTGCCTCTGAACTGAAGGAAAAAGGAAATAAAATGTGTTCATGTACGAGTAAAACATTAACAACTTATGATGGAATGTCTCGCAATTAGTAGAAAACTTCTAGTAGCTCAAAAAGTTTGCACATATTTAACCTAACAGGTCTTTAGTCACAGTAAGATGTCAAATTCCCATATTATATTTTAATGGTATGCTGTTAAAGTGACCCAAGCTCTAAAAACTTTGAACTCAACAGAAAGTAGTATACACTTTAAAACATTAAGAAATTACTATTACAGCAATACAACAGACATTATTATGTTCAAGAAGTCCATTACAGCACACGGCCATGATTGCTTCTAAGGAATGGTACACAGTGCTGAGTGCAAGGACCCTGATTTCTGAAACATGAGTAGGGATCTGTTGCCCTTTACTGTCTGTAATTGTAATTGGCTGTTCTTCTTACCGTCAGAGTTATTTATGTACATCACTTCCTGTCCCTGCTAGCTGGGTCAAAAAGCCAAGAATGGAGGACTTTGCTATCTTTATAAAAGGGAGTTTTCAGGAAGTAGACTGAGAGAGAACTGTGCCACATGCCCTGTCCATGAAGTTGCTGCTGTTGCATTTTCAACCAGACCTGAAAAGACTATAAACTACTAGGGAGTATATAGGCTGACTCTGAATTCCTGTGTCACACCACAGTTCCTGCCTGTGAGATGTCTCCTTCCAGGCAGGTAGGACAACAGCTGGAGGATACTGCTGATCTTCTCTTCAGGTCTCTGACACAAAGACAGATGCCACATCATCCTCAGGGGCTCCTGCAACTGTACTTTGCTGCAACATTCGTGTGGAGGTATCTCCCTTATATAACTACTGTATATATATATGTGCACAATTCCACCATGACTCCATCAGGCCATTTGTCTGTTTGTACATTGGATATATGTACTGGATGTATGTACTTGTTAATAATCTCTTCTTATATAAAGCTTCACATAGGCCCTGTGCTGGGTGGAAGCACTTCCAACTTTATTATCAAACCCCCTCTTTCACTTAGCAAAGGTTCTGAGTTATTTTATTAACCTATAGGTTTAGTGTAATATCTTGTTTGGGGAGGGCCATTTCTCATAACACCCCACAGAAAAGGAGCATCATAGAGCATAAATAGACAGCATTATCAGTACAATCTCATACGACGACTACCTGTCTATCTTATTAAAATGAAAATGCTATCAGACTAGCTAGAATGTTTTGGCAAGAATCCTGTTGCTCTGTAAATGTGGCTCCAGGGAAGTTTGCAAGACACAAAAAATGAACAAGTGCATGCTTGTGTCTTTGTCCTGTGGAAGAGATTTTATCTGATAGTTATTTACCCAATTCAATATTTTCAAAATAGTGGCAGGTAATAAGATTTTGATTGTTAGTTTAGCAGGGTTATTTGACAAATATATAACAAATGCTTGATTTATTTCATTTGATTGTTTAAAGTGACTGTTGCTTAGGTAAATACTCATCTCTGGCTGTGTATGCTGCCAATCCTAGCAGAAGTGAAGAGAAAACACTGGATGAAAATTCTGAAGAATCTGCCCCTTTCCAAAGTATTGATTTACTGGTCCACCAGCCGAATGCTGTAGTTTCTGCCATTAGCCTCTACATCACAAGAGGACAAAGTGTTGAACCACCAAACACAGTGGAAGACCAGTAAATCAACTCTAATGCCAGTGTTGAACTTTGTGTGATCTTCAGTCAGCACTTTTGCAGAACTTCTGCAGACTTCTGTGATGGGGCAGCAGGAGAGGTACTGTAAGTATGTAATGTCTTCTTTGCAAGGATGGTGTTGAATATTTATTTTAGGGACACATTCGCTTCAAGATTGACCCATCTATTATATACCAAAAGATGTCCTACATATTTTGCTAATGTACCATGAGGCACCATTTTCAAATGGTATCAGGGTTAAAATTAAGAATTAAAAGACAATTAATTCAAAAAAATCATAATGTGCGACTATAAAATAGTACCTGTCCACTAAAGAAATGTGTGATGAATAAGCTCCCTGCATTGCTTGTGCTTGGTTCTTCAATTGTCTGGATGGCACCAGGTGAATTGCCGGTGACATTCTTTTTGGAGATGGCTGTGCAGAGGAGTACTGTTGTATTGGAGTCTCTAATAAATCTACCTGAAGAAAGAAAAAATATACACCCCTTCTATTATACAGACACCAGTACAACAAAGTTTAAAATGGTAGGTACATGTTTATTAATGCAGGAGATTTAGTCTTTTTATAATTTCTACAAATCCTAATAGAGATAAATACATGTGTTAATTAGCTTCACCGGTCATCCAACCAATCCACTGCTTTTATTCCTGGGGGGTATCTCCTTTATCTTTACTGAATGAGGCCAGGCTACACAAACAGCCTCAACCATTTTTGTACAATGCGTATAGTAAAGTGTATACAGGCATACCCCACTTTTAAGTACACAAGAGGGTTTATTTACTAAAGCTGGAATGTGCAAAATCAGGCTTACTTCTGCATAGAAACCAATGAGCTTCCAGGTTTTATTACCAAAGCTTAATTGAACAAGCTGGGGTTAGTCACGTGACCGTGACAAACACACGTCGGGACGTCACAACCACTGAGATACCGCAAGTGAGGTACGAGCTCGGAGCTCGTTTTTTACATGCAAACTTACCATTGTCAAATGTGAGTCTTACTTTTTTATTACTGCAAATAAACATAATTTAAAAGAAATACTACACTATCGAGATTCCTCTTTACCCTACCCTACCCTGTGAGGCATATCTAACAGCACCAGGTAGCAGAGGACCCCCATTTTCAGAAAGGACACCCTTTAGGACCAGGACCCCTTTAGGACCAGGAGCCAAATAAGAAAACCTTATTGAGGGAACGCCATCAGAGAGAAACAGAGGCCTGCCTGGAGCCCACACATCTTTAAACGCTGTTACCTTACAGCGGTAAGGTAAGGGGACACCTATACTTTAATTCAGAAGAAAACCACGCAACCACTGAATGCACCAGCCCCTTGGAGAATAAAATACCTTCGCACAAGCAATATCACCTGTGATTCACTTTTAAATGAAGCCACAATACACTGCACTATAGGTCAAGTTGAGATAGGACTGACCTCACTGACTTACACCGTTATTTATTTATATTTCTGTCACCACCTTCACTCCTTTATGCTAACGCTTTTATTATGCGTTTTTATGCGATTGTATGAGATTCCATGTGATTTTATATAATTTTATGAGAATATATGCGATTTCTTTGGAATTTTATGCAGTTCTGAAATTTTATGCGATTATATGCGATTTCTTCAGAATTTTATGCAGTTTTGAAATTTTAGGCGATTATATGCGATTTTATGGGATTTTATGCGAATTTCTCTGTATTTATCTGCATATGCTGAAACCCTTAACTCTAAGCAGCACACTGGTCACTTATGGAACGCTATGCGATTTTACCCGCACCCATTTACCTACTATGAATTTTTAGGAATTTCTTTGAAATAGCACATTAGTCACTTTATATTTAAATAGCACCACTGTCTAGCTATTTTATATATGCGTTTTTACTACCTTTCCTGATTGAATATTGACTTGCACCTTATGCACTATGTGTTACTTGACACTGATATATGTACGTTGTCTCTTGAAGCACTTTATATTTATCTCAATTTTACTTTTTGCACCAATATATCTATCTACCTCTTTATCTATCAATCGCCAGTTACCTCATTATTCACCAACCACCCCTAAACACAGCAACTACTATTAAAAATATCCAATATGGCAAATCTAATATTTTACGGGTTATGACAGTTCAGTACAGATATACTGATAGAGCTAAGGTCAAAGCAACACGTTTCTTGACTTCAAAAGGATTCCTAATTAAAGATGTAGAGAGATTGTATTTTTTAAATGAATGGAAATCTGTCTCTGCTCATTGAAATAAATAAATAAATCATCCTGGACATTAAATAAATTAACTCCTTTTTATGCAATATGCCTTGGTGTTATACATATTAAATGATCTGTTTGGCTTGTCTCACTTAAAGCCTTTAACTTGAGCGTTCTGCGTCATCTTTATGGTGGTATGAGCAAATCTGTTATGTAATTAATATTGTACCATGTAGTCTTCTTAAAACAATTTAGTACTTTGCCCTGTATTTATTATTAATATTCATAGATAGTTATAGATATTGCTATTATGTTCTATCAAATATATGTGCAGTAAAAATTGAATTTCTGTGCCAAGAAATTCCCTTTACAGCAGTATCATTATCATTATAAAACGAAATGCCTACTAATGTATTTGTGCATATATATGTTGTAAGATCTAGATTCAAATTGAGAGTTGTCCAAGGACTCCATCCACACAGTAGACTGCATTTAAAGCCTTTCTGCGCACTTCTATTCACCCATACATCAACGTAACACAGTGTTCTGGCCATGTGAGGGGTGTTTGACATAGCAATGAAGACAAACGTATTTTTATCTCATGGCTACTTTGTAGCACAGCTCTATCAATTCCTCCATGAGACAGAACTGCCCTTGTCTGGCTCAGTGGTCTGTCTTTGTAGGTTAGACAGACCTGGACATGTGGCCCCCCTTGTGTCCAGCTATGATCACAGCACACAGGAGCCAAAAATTACCAGAGAACATTCTTTTTTGGACAACGCCCACCTGTCCCTTATGTGTTCTACACATGTTTAGTGACTCTTTCCCTACTGAAACAGGTACTTCCTGTACCTTACCACAGTGACAGACCATCTGTCATATATCTGAGGGTCAGAACACACAAGCCCTGAAACAGGTACTATCTGTATCTTTTATACAGTGACAGATCATCCATCTGTCATATCTAGGGGTCAGAACACACAAACCCTCACCTCAATGACCAGCTTATTTTAACCTCCCCATATACACAACAGAAAAGTAACTCTTGCCACCCTTCTCAGGGTCTATTTTCCATTTAGCTCTCTCATGGGTACTTTCTGCCATGGGTACTTACTGCCTTGTAGTGGTCCTACTCTGAAAAAAAGTAAGCCAGACTACTATAGGACCTGTATGGCTCTTCTCTAGAAACTTTTCTCCCATGACATTAACTCTGCTGGCACAGTGATCCAAATCCCATTTACAGGGGAACTCCACATTGTGCCGCCAGAGGTACAGTTTACACTAGGTCTGGTATCTCGTTGGGCATGAAGGTGACTCATGAGGGTGACATAGTCTTCTAAGCACCTTCAGCTGTACAGCATTCATGAAACTTCACAGCAGCATAACACTGCATGTGTTGACTAAGCTGAGAGTGTCTTGGCTTTGAAAGTGTTACATTTTCAATCACTTTGCCAGAAGTAAATATGGACTGTTCTAATTAGGAACCAAATTCTATTTTGTCTGTTGCCTCAAGCATCACTGAGAGGGTAGGATGCTCAGCACTTCATTACGCATGTCTATGAATATATATATAAATGTAAAATCATATTAATATGCACCTTGTATTTCATATATTTCTAACCTACTCCTATTACTCTGAATGATCTTGAAGTTTGTACTCTTACTTTTTGAGGATCCACACACAGATTTCTCAAGTCTCCCGTGAGTGGCGGGAGTCTCCTGAATTTGACTGCGGGCTCCCGGACACAACCGCAAGTGCCGGGCGATCTCCCGGCTGGGACTGTCACTCAGCCATAGACAGAGCAACCGAGTGGCCAAATGGAGTACGGCCCGGGGGCCGCTCGAGCTGCTCCGTCTTCTGTCTGTGGCCAGGGGAGGGGGCGGGACAACCGGGAGATCTGGATACACACCCCATGCTGGTGCCCCATGCTGCGCTGAGACCTCTCATGGCACGCTCCTCCCCGCCGGCCCCTCCTTCCCTCCCGTCCACCCCAGGAGCGGGCCTTGAGAGGTAAAATAACCACTGCTTTGCAGGGACCAGATGTGTCATCACCTCCGACAGACTAGGAGAGGAGGGGCCGGTGGGGAGGAGCATGCCACGAGAGGCAATGACAGCCGCTTCCCACGCTAATCTGCAAGTAATGTAACAGCAGCTGCTTGGATCTTGCTGTGATGTGTGCCCCATACCCTGCTATGTGAAAAGTGCCCTGCTGTGTGCCCCATTATGTGCCCCAAGCCCTGCTGTTTGCCCTGCTGTGTGCCCTGCTGTTTGTTCAGTGTCCCGCTGTGTGCCCCATGCCCTGCTGTATGCCCTGCTACGTGTCCCATGTCGTGTTTTGTGCCCTGTGTCCTGATGTATGCCCTATGATGTTCCCTGTGCCAAGATGTGTGCCCCCTGCCCTGCTGTGTTCCCTATGTCCTGATGTGTGCCCCATGCCCGCTGTGTGCCCTGTTGTGTGCCCCATGATGTGCCCTACTGCGTTCCCCATGTCCTGATGTGTGTCCCATGATGTGCCCTGCTGTATGCCCTCCTGTATGCCTCATGCCCTGCTGTGTGCCCCATGCCCCGCTGTGTGCCCTGCTGTGTGTTCCAAGTCTTGTTGTGTGCCCTGTGTCCTGATGTATGCCCCATGATGTGCACTGTGCCCTGCTGTGTGCCCCCTGCCCTGCTGCGTGCCCCATGTCCTGATGTGTGCCTCATGCCCGCTGTGTGCCCTGTTGTGTGCCCTGATGTGTGCCCTACTGTGTGCCCCATGTCCTGATGTGTGCCCAATGCCCCTGTGTGTCCTGCTGTGTGCTCCATGATGTGCCCTGCTGTGTGCCCTTCTGTATGCCTCATGCCCGCTGTGTGCCCCATGCCCTGATCTGTACCCTATGCCCTGTTGTGTGCCCCATGATGTGTGCCCTACTGTGTGCCCCATGTCTTGCTGTGTGCTCCATGTCCTGATGTGTGCCCAGTGCCCCTGTGTGCCCTGCTGTGTGCCCTATGTCCTTATGTGTGCCCCATGATGTGCCCTGCTGTGTGCCCCATGATGTGCCCTGCTGTGTGCCTCATGCCCTGCTGTGTGCCCCATGCCTCTCTGTGTGCCCCATGCCCTGCTGTGTGCCCCATGATGTGCCCTGGCGTTTGCCCCATGCCCCGTTGTGTGCCTCGTGCCCTGATGTGTGCCCAGTTGATGGGGCCGGCATGAAGCGTCACCTCCCTGAAATGAGTTTGCCACCTCCCTGAAATTAGTTTTGCAGGTTGGGATGTCTGCACATATTTACTTCTTTAATTTCAGTGTTTTTACTATGTCCTCTTGAGAGGCACTTCTGTATCACAGAATTCTCACAGAGCCTGCCTTCTGAAATATGGAGATGCTAAAAAACCTTTGTTTTGGGAGGTGTAGTCAGTACAGGCAGAAGGGTACCATGGGATATGTAATCTTTAGAAATTGAAAGTAAAAAGCATAGGGAAGCAAACCATGCAGGGAATCCAGGAAGTTGTTAAAAAGGATGGCCTGCAGACAGGCAAAACTCACAACATTAAGCCCGGGTTCACACTAGCGCAATCTCAGAGATCGCATGTGATTCGCACCCGCACCGCCGGTGCCGATCACATGTGATCTCTGAGCAATGCGAGTTCAGCCAGTTGTATGGCTGAACTCGCATTGGATTTGCACAGAAAATAGTGCAGGAAATGTTTTTCTCCGCACTAGAATCGGAACGTATGGGTGTTCTCACCTATGCGATCCGATTCATGTGCGAGTTCACTGTTCGCACTGCGATCTGTGAACTAAACTGGGGGTGTCATTAACTTTGTTAAAGACACCTGCAGCGGTTCGCACAAGGCAGTGTGAACTGCCTGCGGGAGAGGAGCAATGCGGTAACCGGCGCTGGAATCGTGCTGGTTCCCACATCGCACTAGTGTGAACCCAGGGTCAGGGATATTTTTAAAGTAAGCTTATATTGTATTGTCAAAAACAACTATAGTTTGTATTGCTATTACAATGCTTAAACTATAAAGTGAAAGTGGATGCTGTGACTATAGGTTTCCTTTTTAGCTCCTTGGACTTGTCCTATACACTCAGACATTAAAAGGGTCAAAACAAATTTCTGCAGTCGTGACCTTTTATCTAGTTTTCTCAGCAAGCTGCTGGCTGCCAAGTAAAAAAAAGTATAACAAGACCCAATTTAGGTAACTCTAAACAGATGAGCTTTAAAGGCATTTAAAGTGCTGCCTATAATTTTAGATACTGTACCCTTTCACCATTTGCAGGCGCACACAGTTTTGAGGCTTTGGTATCTATTTCCTCGACATCCTCATTAAAATATAGTGTCACGGTTATGCAGTAATCTTCCCCTGTTTGCTTACCTCTCCTCATGTGTTCAGACTAAGAGGCCAGCCACTCTCACCTGGTGGTTTTTATAACCTCTCCTCTAAGCATGGCTCCACGCCAGGCCCTATCAGGGGAACCTATATTAACCTGTGCTCTGCAAGCCAGTGGGGCTGATCAACCATTGTGTATCCATGGTGTGTTCGGCTTCCTGGTTCCTGCTTGCCGTGTGCTCTATGTTCGTCTCTGTTACCGACCTTGGCGTGTTCTCGGCGATTCCAGTCTGCTTGTGACCTTGACCCTTTGGCATGTCCCCAACCATCCCTGTCTGCCTGTGATCCTGAACCTTTGGCATGTACTCTGTTGTTCCTGTCTGCTAGTTACCCTGACCTCTGCCTTATCCCCTTACTATCCTTGTTGTTCCAGCCTGCTGCTTCCTTCTCCTGTAGTCTACTGTGAGCGTGAGCTGTGAGACCCTGGGGGTCGCGACCTGGAGCCAGACTGCAGCGAAGTCCATCCTCACCACTAGAGGCTCTGGCGAACACCTGCTGGCTCTTAGACTCCGCGCCCTGGGGAATCTATGCTCTAGCTCCCACTGGGATCTGTGTTAGTGATCCAGTAGACCTGTGTCCTGAATCTCCCTGGGTACAAAACAATTGCAACTGGCATCTTTTTATTCTACATGGCCTCTGATTTCAGGAAACTTTATAATGTTTTTCAGATTTTTTACTACATTTTCTAGGTAAAAATGCAGATTTCAACATGTGTGTAAAATTTAAAAAATTGCTCAGATGACTAAATGGTTCAGCATATTTATAAAGGCTTAACTGCATCCAAATCTCACATTTAGTCCTGCCTCACTGAGTTTTGGGCCATATCCAACCTCCTTCAACCTCCATGGGACATCATCACCAAAGTAACATCCTGTGCTAGTGCAAGGCATATCCCAACTATAATCAGTATTGCATCACCCAAAGTTTCCACTCCACTTTTACTAAGAAGCAAGGATCTACTTTACTGCATATAACAGCCCCTTCAACCGCTTTCTGTGGACCTGCTGTTCTGCCTACACAGACAGAGGGTGCAAAAGCAGCAGATACAGAGTGTGTTTTGTTATCCCCAGGCTTTATAGAACTTTAGGAATAAGCATTTAGGCAGATAAATGCTGTCAATTAACCACTTGCCGACCGCCCCATGTACATATACGTCGGCAGAATGGCACGTACAGGCAGAACCACGTACCTGTACGTGCCATTCTTCCGGCGGGTGGGGTGTCCGATCGGAACCCCCTCCGCCGGCGGGGACGGTCAGCATCGCTTCAGGAGCGATCCGGGACGAGGGGACGGCCAGTGGTTTCTGGCCACCCCCTCGCGATCGCTCCTGGCGAATGAAAAGCTTCCCCTTCCTGTCTATTGTATAGACAGGAAGGCGGAAGTGATGTCACGCTCGGTGCGCCGGTCTATGTGACCGGAGACGCCGAGCGGTGAACATGTAAAGGTTAGTGCACAACAGTACACTGACACCAGTACAGTTAGGCACATATTCCACCCCCCTGTCACCCCCAGATCACCCCCCAGATCACCCCCCCCCCCCCAGTCACAGTGTCACTAATTGCAGTGATCATTTATTTACTGATCACTGCATTTAGTGTCAGTGTGACTGTAATAACTGTCAGGGCAGTTAGTTTTAGGTCCTAGGTAGCCCCCTACCCCCCCCTAATAAAGGTTTAACCCCTTGATTGCCCCGAGTTAACCCCTTCACCCCCTTTTGCCAGTGTCACTAAGCGATCGTTTTTCTGATCGCTGCATTGTGTCACTAGGTAACCATTTTTTTTTTTATTTTAACCGCCATGTTTTATATAGGTTCATAAATAGTTTTATAGGTCAGGTACCCCCATATTACAACCTAAATAAAGGTTTTAACCCCCTGATTGCCCCTAGAGTTAACCCTTTCACCAGTAATCACCGTATAACTGTCACTGGTGACGCTGGTTAGCCAGTTAGTTATTTCGTTATTTAGGTTCCCCGTCAGGTTTTTATATAGCGTCAGGTACCCCCATATATTACCTAATAAAGGTTTTAACCCCCTGATTGCCCCTAGTTAACCCTTTCACCCCCTTTTGCCAGTGTCACTAAGCGATCGTTTTTCTGATCGCTGCATTAGTGTCGCTAGGTAACCAGTTTTTTTTTAGGTTAACCGCCATGTTTATATAGGTTCATAAATAGGTTTATAGGTCAGGTACCCCCATATTACAACCTAAAGGTTTTAACCCCCTGATTGCCCCTAGAGTTAACCCTTTCACCAGTGATCACCATATAACTGTCACTGGTGACGCTGGTTAGCCAGTTAGTTATTTCGTTATTTAGGTTCCCCGTCAGGTTTTTATATAGCGTCAGGTACCCCCATATATTACCTAATAAAGGTTTAACCCCCTGATTGCCCCTAGTTAACCCTTTCACCCCCTTTTGCCAGTGTCACTAAGCGATCGTTTTTCTGATCGCTGCATTAGTGTCGCTAGGTAACCAGTTTTTTTTTGTATTACTGTTACGGGTGACGCTGGTTAGTTAGCTTGTTTTTTATACTGTCAGGGCACCCGCCATTTATTACCCAATAACGGTTTAACCCCCTGATCGCCCGGCGGGTGATATCAATTAGGTTTTAGGGTCAAATAAGGTCTGCGTCGCCCCAGGTTAGTGCCAGTACCGCAAACACCCACGCGCAAAGCATACACCTCCCTTAGTGGTATAGTATCTGAACAGATCAATATCTGATCTGATCAGATCTATACTAGCGTCCCAGCAGTTTAGGGTTCCAAAAAAAACGCATTGTTAGCGGGATCAGCCCAGATACCTGCTAGCACCTGCGTTTTCCCCCCCGCCCAGCCCACCCAAGTGCAGTATCGATCGATCACTGTCACTTACAAAACACTAAGCACACATAACTGCAGCGTTCGCAGAGTCAGGCCTGATCCCTGCGATCGCTAACAGTTTTTTTGTGGTAGCGCTTTGATTCAGTCGCTTCAGTCAGGAGCTTTTTTACCTGTGAATCTCAAAAAAATAAAAAAAAATAAAATAGTTGTCGTTTTATTATTCTCTCTCTCTCTCTCTCTATTCTCTCTCTATCGTTGCTCTTTTTTTACTCCATTCTATTCTGCAATGTTTTATTATGTTTTATCATGCTTGCTTTTCAGGTATGTAATTTTGTTTACTGTGTTTCAGTGTTAAGCATTTTTTTGTTTTCAGGTGCGCCATTCAGTTGCAACGCGGATTTATTTATCTTGACAGCAACAGCGTTTGCTCCCACGATACATAAAGCCGCGACTCCAACGCTGTAGGAGGTGATTTCACCACCACAGTTAAAAAAAAGAGCATATATGCCGAAGCATGGGGGCAGCAGGGGGGGCGGAGGAGCGATTGGCTCCTAATGCCACGTACATACGGTCGAAATTCCGACCGTGTGTACACGGCATAACTTTTGCGGGAGGATGCCCCCATGCATCGGCATATATAAATGGTGCATGTATGCCCATCATTAGAAGTGGGTGGATGAAGGGAGGTATTCTAATGGTGGGCATACCCACCAATCAATCTCTTTTTTTCGTTCAGCCAAGAGGCTGCATGAAAAAAAAAAGATTACAATATATGTCCAGTATGTTGCTGGACTTTGAATGGTTATACCAGAATGATGCCTGCAGGTTTAGGTATCATCTTGGTATCATTCTTTTCAGCCAGTGATCGGCTTTCATGTAAAAGCAATTCTAGCGGGTAATTAGCCTCTAGATTGCTTTTACAAGCAGTGGGAGGGAATGTCCCCCCTCCCGGATATAAACCGCGCCATTGGGAAATTGGGAAAGCATTTTATCACACCAATCTTGGTGTGGTCAGATGCTTTGAGGGCAGAGGAAAGATCTAGGGTCTAATAGACCCCAATTTTTTCAAAAAAAGAGTACCTGTCACTGCCTATTGCTATCATAGGGGATATTTACATTCCCTGAGATAACAATAAAAATCATAACAAAGAAAAAAAATGGAAGGAACAGTTTAAAAATAAAATAAAAAAGCTAAATAAATAAAAAAAAAAAAAAAAAACAAAAAAAAAGCACCCCTGCCCCCCCTTCTCTTGCGCAAAGGCGTACACAAGCGTTGGTCTGGCGTCATATGTAAACAGCAATTGCACCATGCATGTGAGGTATCACCGCGAAGGTCAGATCGAGGGCAGTAATTTTAGCAGTAGACCTCCTCCGTGAATCTAATGTGGTATCATGTAAAGGCTTTTAAAGGCTTTTAAAAATGTATGTAGTTTGTCGCCACTGCGTGTTTGTGCGCAATTTTAAAGCATGTCGTGTTTGGTATCCATGTACTCGGCCTAAGATCATATTTTTTATTTCATCAAAAATTTGAGCAATATAGTGTGTTTTAGTGCATTAAAATAAAAAAAAGTGTATTTTTTCCACAAAAAATGCGTTTGAAAAATCGCTGCGCAAATACTGTGTGGAAAAAAAAAATGCAACACCCACCATTTTAATCTGTAGGGCCTTTGCTTTAACAATATATATAGTGTTTGGGGGTTCAACGTAATTTTCTTGCAAAAAAAAAATATGTTTTCATGTAAACAAAAAGTGTCAGAAAGGGCTTTGTCTTCAAGTGGTTAGAAGAGTGGGTGACGTGTGACATAGGCTTCTAAATGTTGTGCATAAAATGCCAGGACAGTTCAAACCCCCCCCAAATGACCCCATTTTGGAAAGTAGACACCCCAAGCTATTTGATGAGAGCAATGTTGAGCCCATTAAATATTTTTTTTTTTTGTCCCAAGAGATTGAATAATGAAAAAAAAAATATATATATATTTTTTTTTACAAAAAGTTGTCACTAAATGATATATTGCTCAAACATGCCATGGGCATATGTGGAAATACACCCCAAAATACATTCTGTTGCTTCTCCTGAGTACGGGGATACCACATGTGTGGGACTTTTTGGGAGCCTAGCTGCGTACGGAACCCCAAAAACCAATCACCGCCTTCAGGCTTTCTAAGGGTGTAATTTTTTTATTTCACTTCTCACTGCCAATCACAGTTTCGGAGGCCATGGAATGCCCAGATGGGATAAAACCCCCCAAAATGACCCCATTTTGGAAAGTAGACACCCCAAGCTATTTGCTGAGAGGTATTGTGAGTATTTTGCAGATCTCGCTTTTTGTCACAAAGTTTTGAAAATTGAAAAAAAGAAAAAAAAAAAAATTTTTTCTTTACTTTCTTCATTTTCAAAAACAAATGAGAGCTGTAAAATACTCACCATGCCTCTCAACAAATAGCTTGGGGTGTCTACTTTCCAAAATGGGGTCATTTGGGGGGGGGTTGTGCTATTTTGGCATTTTATGGCCTTCGAAACGGTGATAGGTAGTGAGGAGAGAAATCAAAAATTTGCACCCTTAGAAATCCTGAAGGTGGTGCTTGGGTTTCGGGGCCCCGTACGCGGCTAGGCTCCCAAAAAGTCCCACACATGTGGTATCCCCATACTCAGGAGAAGCAGCAAAATGTATTTTGGGGTGCAATTCCACATATAACTATGGCATGTGTGAGCAATATATCATTTAGTGACAACTTTTTGAAAAAAAAAAAAATCTTTTTTATTTTTGTCTTTATTCAATCACTTGGGACTAAAAAAAAAAATATTCAATGGGCTCAACATGCCTCTCAGCAAATAGCTTGGGGTGTCTACTTTCCAAAATGGGGTCATTTGGGGGGGTTTTGTACTTCTCTGCCATTTTAGCACCTCAAGAAATGAAATAGGCAGTCATAAATTAAAAGTGGTGTAAATTCCAGAAAATGTACTCTAGTTTGTAGACGCTATAACTTTTGCGCAAACCAATAAATATACGCTTATTGGCATTTTTTTTACTAAAGACATGTGGCTGAATACATTTTGGCCCAAATGTTTGACTAAAATTGAGTTTATTACATTTTTTTTATAACAAAAAGTAGAAAATCTCTTTTTTTTTCAAAATTTTCGCTCTTTTTCCATTTATATCGCAAAAAATAAAAATCACAGAGGCAATCAAATACCATCAAAAGAAAGCTCTATTTGTGGGAAGAAAAGGACGCAAATTTCGTTTGGTTACAAAATTGCATGACCGCGCAATTACCAGTTAAAGTAGTGCAGTGCGAAATTGAAAAAAGACCTCTGGTCCTTTGGCTGCCAAATGGTCCGGGGCTGAAGTGGTTAAGAATACTTTCAGAAATCTAAATGTTAATAGTTTATTTGTATCAATTACCAAAGTGGAAAGTAAATGAACAGAAAATAAATCCAAAGCAAATCAATATTTGTTGCGACCAACCTTTGCCTTCAAACCACCAATCCATCATATTTGATTTGAATTAGATTTTTCTTCTGCTCACTTTTCATTTTGTAAATTGATCAAAATAAACAAATAAAATATATATTTTTGAAAAAATTCTTACTTTACAGCATTTCTTCACAACTGCGTAAACTTTTGCACAGTACTGTATATGTTTAAAAAAATTATTCTGCTCACTAGTTCCAAAGCTGCTATCAAAAAGTAAGTAGACATTTACACCAGATTTTGTGTGTATGTGTTTGCTGCACTAATCAAAAACGAAATTAGTATATGAATTCTCAATATTCAATAAAATCAAAACAGTGCAACGTGAACCAGATATATAAAACAAGCACAAACAAAATATATAAATAAATGAATAGTGTAATGCCTAGTACACACTGTCAGCTCAGGTTAGAGCCGCTGTACCAAAAATCTGATGTTAGTACAGCGATCTCCCCCGTTGAGCTATTGTGTTCTGACAGGGAGACGGCCACCCTACCAAAACACTCCGATCAGCGCTCTCAGCCATTGGCAGAGAGCGCTGATCAGGAGCCAGTTTTTCCAACATGCTTGTCCAACAGAAACCTGCTAACTGGACAGCTTCTGTCGGACCGGCTGCCAGACCCACGGGCGAATGTCCCGTAGCATTCGGCCCTTATGTACTAGGCTTAAGTCTATGACAAAGTCCACATTTATTACTGTACTGGATATTACTGTATCCAGTAAAGAGATGTGCAATAGCAAAAAACATCCACTTTTTTTCCTCTTGGGCATTTTCGGGAATTTTCACATTTCTATTTTTCGGATTTCCGAATTTCCGAATTTCGAATTTTCGGAAATTCGAAAATTTCCGAATTTTCGTATTTTCGAATTTTCGAATTTCCGAATTTCATATTTTCGAATTTTCGAATTTCCGAATTTTCAGATTTCCGAATCTCCGAATCTTTGGATTTCCGAATTTCCGAATTTCGGATTTTCGGATTTCCGAATTTACGAATTTCCGATTTTCGGATTTACGAATTTACGAATTTTCGAATTTTCGGATTTCTGGATTTCGAATTTTCGGATTTCCGAATTTTCGGATTTCCGTATTATTGAATTTCCAAATTTTGGATTTTTGTTTTTTTGGAATTCCGAATTCTCGGACTTTCGGATTTTCGGAATTCGGGAATTCAAAGATTTGAAAATCCCGAAATGTGAAAATCTGAAAAAAGAAAGAAAATCAGTTTAATTAATAACTAACTATTAAATTAACGAGTACAAATTTATCCGAAGTTACGAATTATCTTATTTCCGATTTTCGGATTTACGAATTTACGAATTTTTGAATTTTCGGATTTACGAAATTTCGGATTTTCGGATTTACGAAATTTCGGATTTTCGGATTTACGAAATTTCGGATTTTCGTATTTACGAAATTTCGTATTTCCGAAATTTCGGATTTTCGGATTTCCGAAATTCCGAATTTTCGAATTTCCGAATTTCGAATTTTCGGATTTCCGTATTATCGAATTTCCAAATTTTGGATTTTTGGTTTTTTGGAATTCCGAATTCTCTGACTTTCGGATTTTCGGAATTCGGGAATTCAAAGATTTGAAAATCCAGAAATTTGAAAATCTGAAAAAAGAAAGAAAATCAGTTTAATTAATAACTAACTATTAAATTAACGAGTACAAATTTATCCGAAGTTATGAATTATCTGAAATAACGAATGCCACATCTAAACAAATGGAAAAAGGTTTTATTATTATTATTGTTATTTATTATTATTAGATCGTTACGTTCCATTTGGTTAGATGCATTCGTTATTTCAGATAATTCGTAACTTCGGATAAATTCGTACTCGTTATGTTCACTAACAGACAAATTTGAAAGGAAATTCCAAATTCCAATACCTATAATTTAATAGTTAGTTATTATTTAGAATTAAACAGATTTTCTTTCTTTTTTTCAGATTTTCTATTTTTTAAATTTTAGAATTTCCGAATTTCGAAAATTCAGAATTCCGAAAATCCGAAAAATTCGGAAATCCGAAAATCCAAAAATTCGGAAATCCGAAAGTCGAAATCCCAAAATTCGGAAATCCCAAAATACGAAATTCCGAAATTCGGAAATTAAAAATTCGGAAATACGAAAATACGAAAATACGAAAATACAAAATTCGAAAATTCGAAAATTCGGAAATCCGGAAATCAGAAAATCTGAAAATTCGAAATTCGGAAATTCGGAAATTCAAAAATTCGAAATTCGAAAATTTGTTATTTCCGAAATTCGTTAATTCGGCAATTTTGGAAATTTCGGAAATTCGTAATTTCGCAAATTTTGAAATTCGAAAATTCGGAAATCCGAAAATTCGAAATTCGGAAATCCGAAAATTCGAAATTCGGAAATTCAAAATTCGGATTTCCGAATTTTCGAATTTAGGCTTAAGTCTATGACAAAGTCCACATTTATTACTGTACTGGATATTACTGTATCCAGTAAAGAGATGTGCAATAGCAAAAAACATCCACTTTTTTTCCTCTTGGGCATTTTCGGGAATTTTCACATTTCTATTTTTCGGATTTCCGAATTTCCGAATTTCGAATTTTCGGAAATTCGAAAATTTCCGAATTTTCGTATTTTCGAATTTTCGAATTTCCGAATTTCATATTTTCGAATTTTCGAATTTCCGAATTTTCAGATTTCCGAATCTCCGAATCTTTGGATTTCCGAATTTCCGAATTTCGGATTTTCGGATTTCCGAATTTACGAATTTCCGATTTTCGGATTTACGAATTTACGAATTTTCGAATTTTCGGATTTCTGGATTTCGAATTTTCGGATTTCCGAATTTTCGGATTTCCGTATTATTGAATTTCCAAATTTTGGATTTTCGTTTTTTTGGAATTCCGAATTCTCTGACTTTCGGATTTTCGGAATTCGGGAATTCAAAGATTTGAAAATCCCGAAATGTGAAAATCTGAAAAAAGAAAGAAAATCAGTTTAATTAATAACTAACTATTAAATTAACGAGTACAAATTTATCCGAAGTTACGAATTATCTTATTTCCGATTTTCGGATTTACGAATTTACGAATTTACGAATTTTTGAATTTTCGGATTTACGAAATTTCGGATTTTCGGATTTACGAAATTTCGGATTTTCGGATTTACGAAATTTCGGATTTTAGTATTTCCGAAATTTCGTATTTCCGAAATTTCGGATTTTCGTATTTCCGAAATTCCGAATTTTCGAATTTCCGAATTTCGAATTTTCAGATTTCCGTATTATCGAATTTCCAAATTTTGGATTTTCGGTTTTTTGGAATTCCGAATTCTCTGACTTTCGGATTTTCGGAATTCGGGAATTCAAAGATTTGAAAATCCAGAAATTTGAAAATCTGAAAAAAGAAAGAAAATCAGTTTAATTAATAACTAACTATTAAATTAACGAGTACAAATTTATCCGAAGTTATGAATTATCTGAAATAACGAATGCCACATCTAAACAAATGGAAAAAGGTTTTATTATTATTATTGTTATTTATTATTATTAGATCGTTATGTTCCATTTGGTTAGATGCATTCGTTATTTCAGATAATTCGTAACTTCGGATAAATTCGTACTCGTTATGTTCACTAACAGACAAATTTGAAAGGAAATTCCAAATTCCAATACCTATAATTTAATAGTTAGTTATTATTTAGAATTAAACAGATTTTCTTTCTTTTTTTCAGATTTTCTATTTTTTAAATTTTAGAATTTCCGAATTTCGAAAATTCAGAATTCCGAAAATCCGAAAATTCGGAAATCCGAAAATCCAAAAATTCGGAAATCCGAAAGTAGAAATCCCAAAATTCGGAAATCCCAAAATACGAAATTCCGAAATTCGGAAATTAAAAATTCGGAAATACGAAAATACGAAAATACAAAATTCGAAAATTCGAAAATTCGGAAATCCGGAAATCAGAAAATCTGAAAATTCGAAATTCGGAAATTCGGAAATTCAAAAATTCGAAATTCGAAAATTTGTTATTTCCGAAATTCGTTAATTCGGCAATTTTGGAAATTTCGGAAATTCGTAATTTCGCAAATTTTGAAATTCGAAAATTCGGAAATCCGAAAATTCGAAATTCGGAAATCCGAAAATTCGAAATTCGGAAATTCAAAATTCGGAAATTCAAAATTTAGAAATTCGAAAATTCGGAAATCCGAAAATTCGAAATTCGGAAATTCTAAATTTCGGAAATTCGTTAATTCGGCAATTTCGAAAATTTCAGAAATTCGTAATTTTGCAAATTTTGAAATTCGGAAATTTTAATTAGTATGATACAGTGCATAAATTGCATAAAGTGCATCCAGTGTAATGCATCCAATAGAATATTGAATAAAGTGCAATCAATAAAGTACAATAATGTGCACAGTCCTCTGCGTGGACAATATATAGGGCAATAATAAAGTGCGCGATCCAGCGATTACAAAATGAAAGTCAATAAATAAAGTGCATGGTGCAACAATAATTCCAATGGAGAGAATTTAATGTTGTATGGGGGTCCAAGGTCTGCTTTCTCTTATAACATCACCCTGTAGTCGACAATAGGCTATGTATCCATCAATACACTCTCAGTACTCTTACCTTAGCGGTATGTAAAAAACGCCTGATGTTATGTGCCATTCTTGTCCCCACTTCCAATCCGTTCAACGATGTCCATTAGGTGTGGAAAATAAATAGCAGCTTGCTATCCATAACGGGACACAAAACCGGAAGTAAACACCGCAACCCGGAAGTCGTTACGACGGACCAGAAGTAGGTGCCGTAGACCGGAAACAAAGTAGGAACTGACGTGGAAAGCTGCTGTAAACAGAGTCTGGCACATATTTTATCCTTAACATGTAAGCAGCCATTTTTATTTTAATAAAATTTGTTTTACTTGGTTAATGCACTATTGGAGCCTTACTGTTTTACAAGTGGATATCATTATGAATGGCAAGCTGCTATTTATTTTCCACACCTAATGGACAACTACACACCACCTTCTGACAAAACTAAGGGTTACCAATCTGCAGACCTTTTTTGTAAGCCAGAAACCTGTCTGCCTGGCCTTCATGCCAAAATTACTATTTCAAACAAAGATGCCATAATAGTGCCCTTGAAGAACCTTAGCGCATTGCCATTACAGACCTGATTTACCACACTATCAGCGTGGAGCACCAGATCAACAACCTGCAGGAACACTATATAGCCATAGGAGGAGGAAAATCTTTGCCTATTTATTAGACTTATCCAAGTCCAACTGAGACAGACCACAACATCTGCAGATCCAATGTAATCCTAACCATGTCCATCCACTGGACATAAATAACTACTAGGCCTCTCTACAGAGATCTCACCAACAACTCCTGAAGAACTCTAACAATTGGACAGAGCACACAGAACCACTGGCCTTTTCGTCTCAGTTAACAATTAGAAAATTAGAAGGATGTCATTGATTTAGCTATTATGAAGCTAGAAATTGTTGTCCAAGCAATGCAGATCTATCCCATACCTTCTGAAACCTCAACAGTACCTGGAGCCTTATCCCACTCAACATGCTAGAGAACCCACCATTTGTAACCTCTGTAGTATCTGTAGCCTCCTCACTCTCACTTCAAGCTTTCTTAGGGCTTCCAAAAAACATTTAGAGTTTTGGCTATGATTTTGCTTGACCTACTTTTACATCATAACTTACTAGTATTTCTTTCCTTGCATCAATTTAGGACTTCAAGCCTCCAGTTACCCCTTTGGAGGCTAACAACAACCTCTGTCCTTTATCCTAAATATGTTACTCTCCATAAGGTGTAAAATGCAATGCATTGTTAATGGGACTTCCTAGCGCCCCAATCCCCCATGTAAGATGGGATTTTCTCCTTCTCTTCTTCCTTTTCGTTTGCTATATTTCTTCTGCTTTTGCTTTGTTTCTCATATCCCTCTTTCTCCCCTCTTGCTTTTCCCTTCACCTCCTTCTTCCCATCTGTTGAGTGTTTGTCAGAGGCGGACTGACAACTCATGGGGCCCCCGGGCACTAGGGAATCATGGGGCCCCCAGGTTTAAAGATGGCCACCACACGGAGGCCATCTTTCTGATGCAACATTATTGCGGCAGGGCCTTGTGGAGGGGCACCTTGCTTGCAACATGCAGAGTAGCAGGAGACTTTGTTATAGGCTTAACTGTAGGAACAAGTGGTAGTACAGAGTTTACTACCACTTTAAGTCAGATTTTTTACAATAGTTTTTTTATTCAATTTTTTTTCACAACTCTGTTGGGGGAGGGGGGATTGGTGAGATATCACTTTTGAGACAGGTATTGAGGACAAAGATCTGCTGATCCCCATGAGCAGGTGGATGACAGATCATTCTCCACTCACTGTGCAGGGACAGACCTGTCAGAGCCCCGCTCTCCTCTATGGGGAGATTGGATGAAAACGGACTGCCTGTCCGTTTTCATCCGATCCGCCAGACGGATGGAAAATAGAACCACCGTCCGTCTGGATTTGGCGGACAGGATTGAATCGGATAGCAGCGGGTGTAAGCAGACATGTCACCGCTGATATCCACCGCTCCATAGGGGAGACTGGAGGGTCCAATCAGGTCCACCTAACAAACTGACAGGCGGACCTGATCGGAAAGCCCATGTGAAAGGGACCTTAGCACATATAAAAAAATCTATTCTCCATGAACATAGATGATTCTGTAAATGATCAGTGTTCATACAGTTGTGGTACCATACAAATAGCCATGAACACTGTGCTCTGATATGTTTATTGAGGAATGTTGCTTTCTATATAGAGTGTATCATTTATGTGCTAAGTGTACACTTCATTGTACAGGGTGTGCATAACACAGGGTTAAATAGAAAGGTCATAAATGAACTTCTCATTGTCTGGGACATACACAGAGTGATGGGGGATGTTTATGTAGATAGATAGTGATTAGAGCTGTGTGCCTGTTTAGGAGATATCTGTCCCGATGTCAGCTAGGGGGAGGGGGGCTGCAAACTCTGTCAGCTCCTACACACATACAGTTTCCTGCTATTTCAACCCTCCTCGTCACCTTACTTAACCCTTCACATGTTGCCACAAACATTTCTTCCTGACATGAAACCTTCTAATGTGTGCACTGCAGCAGATTACCTCCATGAAACTTTCCTCACACACTTAGCTCCGCTCCCTCTCTGCATACAGCATGGAGTAGTCGGCAGTAGCTATGCCCCTCCTCTGGGTTCTCCCATCACACTACACTGAAGGGGGGATCTGACTGAGGGGAACACACAGTGTGCAGGAGAACACTGAGGGGTGAGACAGAAAGAAAACTCAGAACTTCTAAATACATAAACCGCCAGGCAGTGTATGGATTTAGAAGCAATGACACTGCTACTGACAAACCCCGGGATGGAGCTGTAACAGAACACCTTCTTAAAGAATGTGACTGTCCCTGCTCATGGGGCCCCCTACTAGCCACGGGGCCCTCGGTTTTTGCCCGAGTGCCCTAATGGTCAGTCCGCCCCTGGTGTTTGTCTTTCTCCTAATATCTCTTTCCCAGCCACCTGCAGAAACATTTTCATTGTGTAAAAGTCAAACATTTTCAATGTTTAAGAATTGAGCCTATTATACCTTATGAACTCCTCTGCCTTATGAGTTCCAGGTACACAGAGGATCTCACTAAGTCATGATTTCTCTTTTCTCACTGAAAAGTAAGGGTATGAATTCCCTTAAGAAAATATACAGTACCTAATTCTTAAGTAACTGAAAAAAAAAATATGCAGATGTTGCTTTCCTATCGAAGTCTTACTTCTCTGGCAAATCTCTGTACTATTTTGATTCTCTTGTTCACTACACCAAGTCTCCATAAATTCTCTAAACGATGTTGTGAGCTCACATTTATGCCTGTATGTAAATGTGGGGCAACCTATTCCTACCTCGTCTCTCCCCATGTTTCCCTTTCTCCTTACCTCCTCTCTGTTTCTCATTCTCTTTTTCTTGCCCACCTTTCCTCAGCTTCTGTCTGCACATATTCTTACTAACCAGTGTGTAATTGAATGCCCTTCTGCAGTCATTGATTTTGTTTTGTTAGGCTCTACATGGGTACTTAAATTACTAGTTCTACTAGTGGCAGCTGTTTTTTTCTTTTGGGCCCCCCGAGTGGCCTGTGGCACCTCCCCCTCCCCGACTCACTGTCTGCCAGTCAGTCTGGCACTTACCCCATCTAGGTGGCGGGTATCGGGCAGCAGACAGCAGCTCCTGTGTCCTCGCCTCCATCACGGCAGCTTCTGCCATGCATCTTCTCCTCTCCTCCTAGGCCAGATTGGCCTGATTGGCCTGATTGGCCAGAAGGAGGATCAGTGTTATAATAGCGAATATTTATTTGCTACTGTAACTCACCTGGGTGGGCTCGGTTTGTATTCTCCGAGCCCGAGTCCACCCTATTTTGAAGCCTATTTGAGCCTCTGGCTTTAATCAGGTGCTTCAAACCCCCCCCCCCCCCCTATTGGAATCCATGCATCCAACATCCTGCAAGGGGCCAGATGCATGGATGGGGGGCAGCGCCCAAGCACCCGTAATGGACCCAAGTCCCCCAAGTCTACCCAAATTTGTATTACTGGAACACAGTTCATGATTTCTTTTTTTTCTTGTAACTTTATTGTTACAAAATTGCTAAAAAAATACTATTCCGCTTCTCATTTCAACACTTTTGGCCACAGAAAGTATTATTTATCTTTTTTTTCTAACCATCCCTTCAAAACAAAGACTGTTCCTGTCTTGTAGTGGCACTATTCTCAGGCAGTAACATAAATGGTATTTGTGGGGTAGTGAGCAATATTAAGTGGGGCCCTTTATGAGAAGCATTGCCTCAAATGTTTTAATGACATTTGTTAGGGCCTACATGGATTTCAGTATGCAGGAAAAACACTTTTTCTTTAAGATAATTTAGGCTCTGAAACAGATGTCAGTAATCGACTACTGAAGTCTTGTACACTTTATGGTATAGTTTAAAAAATAGAGGACTCTTAAGAGATATATAAAATAGTTTAGAATTGGACTGTATGTCATGTGACACTCTTACGGACGCCACACAATATGGTAATAAAGGACAACAATTATAAACATATTTTGTTTTAATGACTGTATTCAATCAATACATGTTAGTAAAATCAGGATTTCATTTTCTTTTTTATATCTAAGTAAAGCATGCAAAATACAAAAGGAATACAATATTGTTTGAAATTGTGATCTTTTACTGTGGACATTAAAACATTGGCACTTGGCAGGCAATTCGATTTGGGAGGTAGTCCAAAAATATGCTAAATATTTACAAAAATAACATTATGAAAAGTCTCTCAAGATGTTCAGAATTGATCATGTAGAAATATATTGACAAAACGGATAACAAGCATATGTGCACAAGATCATTCATTAATCCACCACGTAAGAACAATCTGGCATATGGCAGCCTAGCTCTTATTCTTCATTACTAACATATTATATTCCACCTATCATTCTGTTCTTGATGTCTTGATATATCCCCAATAAAAAAAAAAATATTTTTTTCAAATTCATTTATGCAGTAAAATAGTATATTATCCCATGGCCTCTGGCACTGGCATATGATGTAAGGTTTATGATTGTCATTATCATACACTGCTCAAAACAAATTTAAGGAACACTTTTTAATCAGAGTATAGCATCAAGTCAATTAAACTCCTGGAATATTTATCTGGTCAGTTATGTAGCAGAGGGAATTGTTAATAAGTTTTTAGCTGCTTTGGTGTTAATTAAATTAAAAACAGGTGCACTCGATGGGCAACAATGAGGCGACATCCAAAACTGGAATGGTTTTACAGTTGGAGGCCACTGACCTTTTTTTTCCCTACTAATCTTTTCTGACTGTTTTTCATTTGGCTAGGGTCAGTGTCACTACTGGTAGCATGAGTCGTTACCTGGACTCTTTAGAGGTTGCACAGGCAGTCCAACTCCTCCAGGATTCATGGAGGAGATTTCAGGAGACAGGCAGGTACTCTAGGAGAGCTGGACAGGGCCAAAGAAGGTCCTTAACCCATCAGCAGGACCGGTACCTGCTCCTTTGTGAAGGAGGAACAGGATGAGCACTGCCAAAACCCTTCAAAATGACCTCCAGCCAGCCACTGGTGTGAATGTTTCTGACCAAACAATCAAAAACAGACTTCATAAGGGTGGCCTGAGGGCCCAACGTCCTCTAGTGGGCCCTGTGCTCACTGCCCGGCACCGTGGACCTTGATTGGCATTTGCCATTGAACACCAGAATTGGCAGGTCCGCCACTGGCGCCCTTTGTTTTTCACAGATGAGAGCAGGTTCAACCTGAGCACATGTGACAGACGTAAAAGAGTCTGGAGAAGGCGTGGAGAACGTTATGCTGCCTGTAAGATCGTTCAGCATTACCAGTTTGGTGGTGGGTCAGTGATGGTCTGGAGAGGCATATCCATGGAGGGACACACAGACCTCTACAGGCTAGACAATGCCCTCAGACTGTCATTGGGTATAGGCATGAAATCCTTGGACCCATTGTCAGACCACAGGCTGGTGCAGTGGGTCCTGGGTTCCTCCTGGTGCACAACAATGTCTGGCCTCCCATGGTGAGAGTATGCAGCCAGTTCCTGGAGGATGAAGGAATTGATACCATTGAATGGCCCCTATGTTCGCCTGACCTAACTCCAATAGAACACCTCTGAGGCATTATGTTTCGGTCCATTTGACACCACCAGGTTGCACCTTTGTCTGTTTAGGAGCTCAGTGATGCCTTGGTACAGATCTGGGAGAAAATACCCTGCCCTGATGTTGTAAGGCATGCATACAAGCACGTGGGGGCCATACAAGCTATGGAGTACCATTTTAAAGTACTTATATAGGTACACCAGGTTATGTTATTTTATACACTTTGGAGTTAGTACCACCACATTAGAGAGAAGTTCAAATACAAGTCAGCAGGAACAAACCCTGTAGCTGCTGATTTTAATAATAGGGCACTTACATGTCCAGGGATCCAATGCCATCCTCACTTGGGCTATTTCTTCACTAATAATAGGCAGCTGGCTGTGCTGCTTGTGGCTTCACAGCCAGCTGCCCACTGCACTTTGTCAATGGTCCTGCATTCTTCTGTGTCACAGTAGACTTCGGCGAGGGGGGGAGAACTTCCACTTGGATCGTCGGAAGTGATAGCAGGTACCTGTCAAAACTAGGTACCTGCCCCCCTAAAAAAAAATGACATGCCAAATGTGGCAGAGGAGGGGGGGTGGACGAGGACTTAAAGCGGAACTTCCCCTC
Organism: Lithobates sylvaticus; assembly: GCA_028564925.1. Lineage (NCBI taxonomy): Eukaryota > Metazoa > Chordata > Amphibia > Anura > Ranidae > Lithobates > Lithobates sylvaticus. The sequence continues at coordinate 285,011,394 of CM053030.1, forward strand.
TTTGTTGAAGCTCAGTTTCAAGTAAAAACAGAAGAAGTTTTGTGCATTTGCAGCTAAGGTACACCTTTTACATTTAAAACCTAAACTTTTATTTTAGTTGGATTATATTTTAAAAGATTGTCGGATGTTAAGTAGAATTACCAATGTAAGTTATGTATCGTACTATCCTGCTGTTTGTGGCTATTGAATCACATGAGAATGGATTTTATAACCACTGGCAGCCCACTATAATTAGCACCACATCCCTTGATTAAATAGATATAGGGAGGTTTTATGGGATTTTAAAGGTGCAAATAAGGTACAGTGATCTTAAAAGATAATATATAAAAAATGTATGTTTTATTTAAACACAGTTTAAAAACAATTATGGCAGTACATGGAATACAGCTTTTATGGGTACAGCACTTTTAGATGGAATTCCCAACATGTTTCGCCCACATCCTGGGCTTCCTCAGGGGATGCTGTCCATGTGAGGTAAAAGCTTTCTATTGAAAAAAGATATATATATATATATATATATATATATATATATAATAATTATATGAAAAATCCTAATATGAGAGAAAAGGTAAATATACATACATTTATTTATTTAAACATTAAAAATTCAATTTTCAGAGTATAGGTATTCATATGTGTAGTGCTGGCACTTCTGTCAGGCAATGTTAAACTATGGACAATGCTATAAATTGGTATTTGGCACCATCTAGTGGCCTAAATATAGAAGAGACTTTGTCTATTTTCTGTTGAGGAACATAAGAGAAGTGTTACAGGAAGTGACTAATTGTTTACATTACACAAGGACTTACCTACCCACAATGCTAGCTCACCTACCCATGAACACTCAGTGACTGAACAGCATGCTGGGTAGGCTATAAAGGGCCCTGCGCGGCCATTTTCTTTCTCTTGTGGACGCGTGTCCTGCCTACAAGGATCTGTCGCAGAGGAGGTTTTCAGCTTTCCAGACCTGGTGTGGTGAGAGGGCTGTTGCCCACAGTTCGTTAACGCACTTTACACACTTAGACTTATACCACAGTGTTACTGGGACCTGTAGTTCCACAAAGGACTCACATTCAATTAGACTGAAACCAACCAGGCCTCAAGCCTATATTTCACTGAGATACCAACACTGTGCGATTCCAGACAACTATACTGGAGGCAGTTATAAGTGTGTTACGCAACAAGAACAGTTTAAATCATCAGTTTATATTGCTTTTCTAGTTATTCAAACCCTTAGATTACAATACACTGCAGTATAATAGCTAGCAGAAGACAGAAGACTAAAGACTGCATCTTCCACTTAGAGGCCTTGTGTTCAACTACGGTAACAAGGGACTGCATCATAAAGTAGGGGGGAGTACATATTAAGAAATTGTGAATATTCATTGCATTGTCGCATTACGTCTGTGTGGCAGTGCGTTTACCTAGTACAGTTCTTGTGTTTATGCTTAATATCCTTCAGTAAACTTATTCTAACATCTACTTGCAATACAGTGAGTTTGTCTTATTGTAAGCATGGAACCCAAGTGTCAGAGGTAAGGGTAGCCCAAAATGTCTGGGCCAGTGGGAAAATTAACAACATTGCAGCTCCCAAGGGAGTAGTGCGCTACATATGCATGTGCGCATTCAGTCTGAGAACATCCTTACTCACCCCCGTCTCTTGAAATGTGGTATATTATAATCAAATAATAGTTCAGGATGTCTGCAAATGTCACGAAGATCAAGAGCTACAGGTGGCCATAGAGGGTATTCAAGGACCAGCTACCTTTTTAACTCACTTATACAAAGTTTAATGCAATTTTAAATTCCTAATAGGACACTAGGATTTTAATTAGCATGTTAGATGCTAGCACATCAGCTGTCCACAGGCCTTTAAGGACGTGTTCACACTTTTTCCCAGAGCTGCATTTTTCTGCGTAGAAAAACTCAGCCTCTCTACAAGGGCACACAATAATAATGCTTTTCTATGTGCCCTATGTATACATGAAAACAACTGCAGTACAGAAATCTGCAACATGTATACATTTTCCCACACTGTAACACACAATACAGGTAGATGCAGCAAAATGCATTTAAAAGCATGCAGGTGGAAGCCAGAATAATAAAAAAAAAAACGTCTTCCCTATTTCTTTGAGACTTCCAAAAACTCAGATGATCGGCCATTACGACAACAGAACCGTGGATTTTTTTCCTACAGATGTTGTCTCAAACTTGTCTTGCATACACACGGTCCCACAAATGTTGTCGGAAATTCCAAACGTCAAGAACGCGGTGACGTACAACACGTACGACGAGCCGAGAAAAATTCAGTTCAATAGCCAGTGTGGCTCTTCTGCTTGATTCCGAGCATGCGTGGACTTTTGTGCGTCGGAATTGTGTACACGCGCTCTGAATTTCCGTCAACAAGTCTTCTTGTTGGAAAATTTGAGAACCTGCTCTCAAACAGTTGTCGGAAATTCCGACAGCAAATGTCCAATGGAGCATACACGCAGTAGGAATTTCAGACAAAAAGCTCACATCGAACATTTGTTGTTGGAAATTCCAATCATCTGTACGCAGCATAAAAGTGGTTCCAAAGGCAAGAAATGAGTGGCTGGATAGATTTGGAGCAGTTTGCTACCCAACAGCACCCAATACTTTATGACTAGATGTACAGAGACTTCAAGGATAGTTGAAAAGACAATCATGTGGCTATTTTGATATAACAGCCCAGACATATGCAGACTGGGAACATATGTTAAACTAGAATTCCAGCTTAAACCTATCTAGCCTGAAAATGTCCTCTCCCCCTTCATCCTGATGTGCTGTGACGTTTTGTCTTTTTGCTCTGGCTATTTAAATATTTCTCATATCAGAGGTAGAACCCTTTGTTATTTTTGAATTCCTGTATATACAGGCTCTTTATTCCCAATTATGATGATGTTATTGATGTCAATATTGCTAGTATTCTGTATTGATGTGTTATTGATGTCCGTATCCCCCTGAAAAGATTGTATACAAAATTATGATTGAAACGCTTTGGAGTTATTTTAAACAGTAATATCCACAGATATACCATTTGTGGATTTCTTTTTGTTAAATGTTATATAGACATCTAATATGTTTATTTTTGTGTACACCAGACCTCTTGTTGTTGTTCCTCCTTTTCCACATGTTCCCCTTCCCATCCCCTTTCCCTTTTGTTATTGCTGCTTTTATTGATGCAACAATATTTTTATATTAAAGAAGTATTTTTCATTACTTGTAAGCTGCGTATAAGCCACTGGGAGCATATTGCTTTTTGTTACATATATTATTATACATATATTATTGGGCTAGCAGCTTGTTTATAATCAGGAGAGTTGGGTTCCACATTTTTTAAACCAGTCATGTTTTAGGGTGGAGTTCTACTTTAAAGTTGTAGGGGGCACTGGTGAGTACTAGTGCCAATCAAAATGGCTGTCCATTCCCATACTTGGGCTTACTGTAAAAAAAAAGGCCACCTGTATACGTTGCTTAATAAAAGGTTGACTTACATAAAAAAAAAAAAGGCCACCTGTATACGTTGCTTAATAAAAGGTGCAGGACAAGACAAGTCCCCATTACAATATACAGTATCTTACAAAAGTGAGTACACCCCTCACATTTTTGTAAATAGTTTATTATATCTTTTCATGTGACAACACTGAAAAAAATGACACTTTCCTGACTGACTCCATGGCAGCCTACGTATGGGTTAATCCCGCCTCTCATACCTCATAGGACACCACTCCCATAAACCTTTGCTTCTAGCCAGATACCATGTTCCTTTTTTGTCCTCCTCCTTAAGGACTAAAGTAGTTCTTACCTCAAGGAGTCGTGAATCCGGGTCTGGTTCCTGTTTGCCGTTCTCACGCATGATGAGTTCTGGTGTCTGGAGTCCAAAAGCCCAGCTACTAGCAGGGTGGACATGGGGATGAAGAGTGATGCCATGAAGAGCTTACTATCCAGCCACTGGCTGGTAAGCGGCAGTATGGCCATTCGTCCTAGCTACTAGCAGGAGGCCTTTCCCTGAAGTGATCCCCGGTGTGAGAGTGAGCGGAGACAGTTTCAATGTCAGCTGTTACGGCGTGTACTACCACTCAGCGATCCCGGCTCTCTTCTAACTCATCATGATCCGGCCGCCCTCTCACTTCCTCCGCCCTGGCAAGGCTGCAATGGGGGCACTGTGAGGCTGTTATTTGGGGCACAGTGATGCTGGTATTTGGGGCACTGTGAGGCTGCAATTTGGGGCACTGTGAGGCTGCAATTTGGGGCACAGTGATGCTGCTATTTGGGGCACACTGATCCTGCAAATGGGGGCACATCGATCCTGCAAATGTGGGCACAGTGAGGCTGCAATGGGGGCACAGTGATGCTGCTATTTGGGGCACAGTGATCCTGCAAATGGGGGCACATTGATCCTGCAAATAGGGGCACAGTGAGGCTGCAATGGGGGCACAGTGATGCTGCTATGTGGGGCACAGTGATGCTGCTATTTGGGGCACAGAGATCCTGCAAATGGGGGCACAGTGAGGCTGCAATGGGGGCACAGTAATGCTGCTATTTGGGGCACAGTGATGCTGCTATTTGGGGCACAGTGATGCTGCTATTTGGGGCACAGTGATGCTGCAAATAGGGGCACAGTGATGCTGCTATTTGGGGCACAGTGATCCTGCAAATGGGGGCACAGTAATGCTGCAATGGTGGGCACAGTGATCCTGCAAATGGGGGCATGGTGAGGCTGCAATTTGGGGCACGGTGAGGCAGCAATATGGGGTACAGTGAGGCTGCAATGTGGGGCATGGTGAGGCTGCAATGTGGGGCATGGTGAGGCTGCAATGTGGGGCATGGTGAGGCTGCAATGTGGGGCACGGTGAGGCTGCAATGTGGGGCACGGTGAGGCTGCAATTTGGGGGAAGGTGAGGCTGCAATGTGGGGCATGGTGAGGCTGCAATTTAGGGCACAGTGAGGCTGCAATGTGGAGCATTGTGAGGCTGCAATTTGGGGGGAGGCTGCAATGTGGGGCACGGTGAGGCTGCAATGTGGGGCACGGTGATGCTGCAATGTGGGGCATGGTGAGGCTGCAATGTGGGGCATGTGAGGCTGCAAAGGGGGCACAGTGAGGCTGCAATGTTGGGCACGGTAAGGCTGCAATGATGGGCACAGGTCACGCTGCAATAATGGGCACAGGAGAGCCTGCATTGATGGGCACTGGTGAGGCACTGCTGAGGGGAGATCATTTTTGATGGCGTGATTAGGGGCGGGGCAGGGTAAGGGCTGGGTGGGGTTTTGGTGGCGAGTAACCCTTTAGACCTGACTAGTAGCTCAGGACTTGAAATTTTGAGCCCTGTTATTGACCATTCGCCAGACAATTCAACCAGGCGATTGGCTAGTGTCAATAGACCTGAAAGATGCGTAGTTCCATGTATCAATCGCGAAGGACTTCCAAAAATATCTCCGATTCTCAGTGGACCAAAAACATCTCCAGTTCATATGTCTCCCGTTCGGGCTTACGACATCGCCGCGGGTGTTTTCCAAGCACTTACTAGCGGTGGTCGCCTTGATTAGAGTCAGAGGTATTCGGTTACATCACTATCTCGACGTTCTACTCCTACTGTCTCAAGACAGAGAACAATTACTGTTACACTGGGAGCAAGTCATATCTACCCTGACAGAATTCGGCTGGCTATTAAACCGGGAAAAGAGTCATCTGGAGCAAACCCAGTCTCTAGTTTTTCTAGGGGCGCAGTTCGACACAGTGAAGAGCACCATCTCTCTTCCTCTAGAGAAGATCCCGGTAGTCCGGGACAGGATTCATCTGGCAATGTCAGCTCCTCTTCTCAGGGCCTCCCAGTGCCTCAGGATAATAGGCACCATGGTGGCAACAGCCCCCATGGTAAAATGGTCGCAATGGAGGATGCGGCCCTTTCAAAAAGGCTTCCTCCAACAATGGAATCCGGAGTTGCAAGATCACTTGATCCGGATAACTCCCTCCATGCGGGAGAGTCTCCCCTGGTGGTTGCAACGGAGGAATCTTCTCAACTGCCATTCGATAGCTCCAGTCTCCTGGATAACGGTAACAACAGATGCCAGCAGCAGAGGCTGGGGCGCTCTGTGTCTGTCGGAGGTAGCCCAGGGCAGGTGGGATTTTCCACCTCAGGGGGTGGTCTCGAAAGTATTGGAGATTTGAGCTGCCTTCCAGGCCCTTCAGGCTTTTCTCCATCTGACATCGGGAGCCTCAGTCCTCATGAGATTGGACAATACAACGGCAGTGTCGTACATCAAAAGACAGGGGGGACTCGCAGTCTCTCCCTTCTGAAGGAAGTGAGTCCAATTATGTCCTGGACTCAGGCGAACTTGATGCACCTGTGTATCAGTATATCTTCCTGAAATCCAAAATGTCCAGGTGGACTTTCTGTCAAGAACCTCCTTGGACAACAACGAGTGGTCTCTCCACACAGAAGTTTTCGACTGGATCCTGTCATTGCGAATGACTCCGGAAGTGGACCTGTTTGCATCTCCTTGCAATGCCAAGATGAGGAAATATTATACCAGGTATCGCTGTCCCCAAGCCATAGGAGTGGATACTCTCAAGGATCAGTGGAGATTCCACAAGGCCTATGCCTTTCCTCCAGTCCCGATCATTCTTCGGTTCCTTTCGAGACTCAGACAGGAGACGGAAGAAATAGTGGCAATCATCCCATACTGGCCCAACAGGCCATGGTTTCCTCTCCTGTTGCAGTTGAGTTACCCTCCAGATCGGATCTTCTACTACAGGGAACATCCCTTCATCCGTGTCCGTCCCATCTCCATCTGATGGTCTGGTGGTTGAGAGGAAGAGGCTGGAAGCATTAGGTTGCCCAAGTTCAGCAATTGCTACCCTGCTGAATGCTAGGAGGCAGGGTACGAATAAAGTTTACCAGAGAATCTGGTCTAAATTTATGGACTACGTCTCCTCTTCCGGGGGTTCCTGTAATAATCCAGAAATAAAGGATGTGTTAGGATTTCTCCAGAGAGGTCTGGATCTGCCTTTGTCTGTAAGTTCCCTGCGAGTCCAAGTTTCGGCAATATCTGCTTTTACTGGTATTTTCTGGGCAAGGAATCCCCTTACCAGACAATTTTTCAGAGGAGCATCAAGACTTAGGCCCCAGAGAAAACCAAGGTTCTCTAAATGGGATCTTCCTCTTGTTCTGGATTTCTTCTCAGAAGATTCCTTTCAACGAATGGATGAACTATCTATGAAGGACATTTCCCTTAAAACAGCCTTTCTAGTAGCCATAACATCGGCTAAAAGAGTGTCGAAAATCAGTGCTTTAGGTTCTAAAGAGCCTTTCCTTACTTTCTTCCCTGATCGGGTAGTCTTGGTTCCGATGTTAGCATCAAATCCTAAAGTAACATCAGTGTTTCATGAGAACCAGGAGATTGTTCTTCCAACCTTTCAATCAGATGATTCTTCAATTGCCCATCCTCTGGATGTCGGTGAAGTCTTGAAAAGCAACTTAGAAGCTACTGCACCTTTCAGAAAGTCGGATCATCTGTTTGTCTACTTTTATGGAAAGAACAGGGGACTGCGTGCTTCCTCTAGAACCATTGCAAGTTGGATTGTCCAAGCTATCCAAAGGGCATATACGGCTAAGGGGCTGGCTCCTCCGGAGACCATGACTGCCCATTCTTCCAGGGGTATGTCAACACCATGGGTGGCCTCCCGACACGTATCGGCAGAAGTGATCTGCAAAGCAGCTTCTTGGTCGTCAATAAACACTTTCATGAGGCACTATTGTGTTAAGCCGGCGGCTCTTTCCTCTGTTAATTTTGGTTTAAATGTTTTATCTGTTTGAACGGTGCCAATTAAACCTTTTTCTGTTGAACCAGTGATTTGTGCCCACCCGAGTCTGTATGGCTAGTTATTTCCCATACGTAGGCTGCCATGGAGTCAGTCAGGAAAACTGAGAATTTGTGTCAAATACTTACCGTAATTTTCCTTTCCTGATGGACTCCATGGCAGCAGGAGTCTCCCTCCCATTCGCTGGAGTAGGCTAAGTTATGGAACACGGTATCTGGCTAGGAGCAAAGATTTATGGGAGTGGAGTCCTATGAGGTATGAGAGGTGGGATTAACCCATACGTAGGCTGCCATGGAGTCCATCAGGAAAGGAAAATTACGGTAAGTATTTGACACAAATTCTCAGTTTTGCTACAATGTAAAGTAGTGAGTGTGCAGCTTGTATAACAGTGTAAATTTGCTGTCCCCTCAAAATAACTCAACACACAGCCATTAATGTCTAAACCGCTGGCAACAAAAGTGAGTACACCCCTATAAAGTATAAATACACACACATACATGCATTTATATGTTCTTATTTAAAATACGTTCGGTTTTATACTTTTATTCATTATTTATGTATTGTTCTTTCTGGGTAAGTACTTTATCTGCATGTCTACCATTGACTGCTGACATTAAAGTAGAACATTATACATAAACATAAAAAATTTAAAAACTGAATAGTTTAAGTATTCTTTGGAATCACTTCACTGTTCAGAAAACTATGATAGATTTTCAACTCATGTTATTTTACAGGTTTAAATTGGTATTTTTTACAATAAATCCCTTGTGATTGGCATCTACTTTGATAACACTGATGAATTATTGATCACTAGACAGAATCTTAATTACTATGAGCCTGTGTACATATGATGGTCTCAGCAGCACTTTCAAGCTGCGCCATGTACAAGCTCTGTTAAATGAATTGTATGTTTTCTTCATATTTTCTTTCTTGTTTAAAGTCAGTACAAAAAAAAAAACTATTTAAAATATTTGTTCTTGTTTGCTTGTCAGATATATGAAATATTGCTAAATCAATATACTTTCTGTTACAAGGCAAAAGTGATTCTAAATAAAAATATGTTCAGACAAAAGGAGAAGAATTTTGAAGTAAAGACTGTAGGTTTTAATGCCCGGGACATGGCACAGCTTATTTCTCATCTATATTACATTGATATTTTTTTCCGCCACTAGATGTCGTCCTTTGACGCTATTCAAATTTTAAATATTTTTATATAAAATTTGTAGTTTCCAATTTCTAATATTTTAAGGCAATATAACTTTTTAATGACCCTTAAATATGTATATTTACCATTGTATAGTTTAAATTTAATAAATCCAATACCATTTGGAAGGATTGGATTGGATTGCATACTTCTAAATGGGCGGCAGTATAAAACCATGGAGGTGATGTATCCGGTCATGTGACCCCTGAAGAAGTCAGACGCACTAATGAAATGCGCAGGGTGCTGTTGAGCATGATACATCCCTTCCGCCCATAGTGGATCGCAAATGGCGTCCGCACGTCCACTTGCATGTTTTTAAACCTTACTGCATGTTTTATGGCTTTTGGGGCCATTTTTATTGAATAAATTCCCCGTTTTTTCACAATATACTTCACCATGGGAGATTGTTCCTTATTTCTATGTCTAACCTGGATGCGGGTAACCATCTCTATTTGAATACTTGATTGGAGACATTGTCGGACTTGCTGAGATGGATTTCCCGATCCATTCTAATATTTTAAAGGCTCTCATGATCTCTGTAATAGGGATCATCTCCATCCAGTGAGTAGGCTGTTTGATTGGTGTGGTGGAGGATTTCTACAGTCACCTAAACACTGGATTAAGAACCTTCTTACTGGAAATTTTTGGATGACCTTTTTGGACTCAAATTATTTTGTTTATCACTTTGGACACTAATGATTTGTGATTTACTGAGTTTATGATATACGTTTGATCACAGTTTTATGCACATTTATGACCAACGTATTGAGTATTTTCCATTGGAGCAAATCCGGTGGTTGCATACTCTTGATTTGTACTGTGTAACTTTTTATTCGCACTGTTTAGTATTTCAATTAAGGTATTTACCTATAGTAAGCGCAATTCATCACACACTATTTTCTTTTTATCATGTGGCTGCTGTGATTGGCTCTCTCAATAGTCACGTGATCAGGAGTCTTGACCGAGAGCTGTTGGTGACAGCTTGGTCAGTGTGCTGGGAGTGCACACAACCTCATGCCACCATGGATTCAAATGTGCGGTGGCGGCTGGGTGCTAAAGCCCACCTTTCTTGCCACTGAATATATGTTTTATGTGGTCAGCAAGAGGATTAATCAAATTCAACAAATACCACATAGACCACATAGACTCTAACCAAATGCTCTTGCATATAAGATTCACACACAATACATCCTGTTTGGAAGTATAATATATATCACAAATGTTGCTTAGAATCCAAATGGACAGTCCTAATTTGGATAGCTGCGTATACAGTATATATATATATGTTAATACAACTTTTATGTATATTGGTAAAGTAGAACTAAGTGCAAAACTTTTTTTTCATTTTGGATACTTTTTTTTCATTTTTGGATGTCAGATTTTTTTTCGACATCTGTGTCCCATTGCAGAGATTTCCCTTCACTTTCTGTACTTTTGCTAAACAGGAAGTGAGAAGAAATCCCTGCAAACTAAGGGAATTCCTCTGGGCCCCCCAGGCCACCAAAACTAGATTTGAAAGAAAGAAAGAAAGATTTGCCTTCTATTATTTTTCTGGGAACAACCCAAAACGATTTTTTTGTTTTTTGTGTTCACTTTCAAAAATAATAGTAATAGTAGTAATAATAGTAAACAGGCAATTTCTGCTGAACCTTGAACTCTTTGCTCCTCCCACGAACTTCCTGATATAATGTCTCTGCACTTCCTCCTTGCCAGAATATTGTGCTATCTCCAGCCTGTATCTCGCTCCTGTCTTCCCTGCTGCCATCCATATTTGCTACTGTTCGTTATCGACCCTTGGCTTGTTCCTCAACTACGCTACTGTCTGATCCCAACCAGCAACTACTCGTTACCGACCTTTTGGCTTGTTTATTGACCATGATTCTGTTTGATCCTTACCTGCTTATCTGCTACTGGACCCCAGCTTGCTCACCTCCTGGTGGGGCAATCCTGAGGACCGCGACCTGGTACTAACACACAGCAAAATCCATCTGCACCATCAGGAGCTCTGGTGAACACTGGTTAGTACTTATACTCCTTTAAAAAGTAAAAGTCGCAATGCTTACATCAATATGCCAATATATGGTCCATAATAGTCCAGGAGCAAGTGTCAAGGAAGAAATAGGTGAGTCTGTCAGGGTTGCCACCAGGGAGACCAGAAGCAAGTTCCAGTAAAACTAGGAAAAAACAAGGAAAGGGGTACCACTGAGTATATATCAAAAATGTATTATAAAAACAATATCCACTCACATGGAAAGAAGTAAAGTTGAGTTTGGGTGCATCTCTGGGCTGAGGAGGTGGGACTACAGGTCACAGCGAGTCCGCTTCCAACTTGAGATGACGCAAGTCAGATCCCAGGGAGGATAAGGTGGAACTACAGGTCACAACGAGTCCTCTTATAGCTGACAAAGTGCAGCACATCGAAACCCAGAGAGGGTGAGGTGGGATCACATAAAGCAGGCATGTCCAAAGTCCGGCCCGCGGGCCATTTGCGGCCCGCGTTCCGGTTTGATGTGGCCCCCACTTGGAATTTCCATATATATACATCTGTGGCCCCCAAAGCTTAAGGGTGTTATGTTTGTTATGCTGTTAATATATCTATCTTCTTTAGCCTGACAAATCCTGAGCGCCGTGGCAGGGCGTTGTTGGGCGTGTGGCTGGGCGTGTTCACAAGTCTATGTGCCGGAACCGCTATGAAGCTGACAGCGCGAAGAGCCAATCACAGGTACTGTGACTATTCCCGATCTCTGCATCTGCGGACTGCAGATGCAAAGATAAGGGAAATGTCACAGTGCCTGTGATTGGCGGTGGCGCTGCACGCTGTAAGCTTCCTTGCGGGCTTTGGCACATAGAATTGTGAACACGCCCAGCCACATGCCCCAGTTCATACTAAGAATGAGCGCGGCGCTCAGGATTTGTAAGGCTAAAGAAGATAGATATATTAACAACATAAAAAACATAACACGCTCAAGCGTTGGGAGCCAAGGATGGATATACTTGGGGGGGCCACATCAAACTGAAACGCAATTCCTTTCCTTTTGAGAGAGAGAGATAGAGATAGAGAGAGAGAGAGAGAGAGAGAGAGAGAAATATATATATAGAGAGAGAGAGCGATAGAGAGAGAGCGGAATATATATAGAGAGAGAGAAATAGAGAGAGAGAGAGATATTTATATATATTTTTTTTTTAAATAACACGCCTGAGCTCATTGTTACCCTGAGTGGAGAAGAGAAGATATATGTATTAAATATCATCATATATTATCATCAATGTTATGAAATGAATAGTATGCCTTTGCATAAAATATTTAATTTGAATTTAATTTTAATGGTTCAAAAAATGTCAGGCAAAATGGTCGGCCCTCACGCATGTTCACTTCATGAAATCTGGCCCTCTTTGAAAAAAGTTTGGACACCCCTGAATAAAGTCTGCTTTGTAGGGTGTAGATTCCAGGGAGGATTAGGGTAGTGAAGCTAGAGCCTGTGACAAGCCTCACTGTAGCTTCACGATTCCCATCTGATGCCCGAAATGATGGGAAACGGCCGTGCGGTGAGGATCCAGAACGAGGCTTGGAAGGCAAACAGCGTGGCGCCGGGCTGTGACGTCACTATAATGCTACGCATTTCTGAGCGTGCATGTTAAGAATGGTGTGATTAATACAAAAAAAAACTATAATATGAATTTATAAATATGAAAATATATAATAGTTTTATATATATATATATATATATATATATATATATATATATATATATATATATATATATATATATATATATATATATATATATATATATATATATATATATATATATATAAAATAATAATTAATGATAAGCTTAATCAATATTTATAGTATATTTTAAAATAAATTAGCCAACATAAAAAGGAGAAAATTATGTACTATAATATGACAATAAAATAGAGGGAGAAAAAAATAAAGAAAAAAATCTGAGGGGGGGGGGGGTCTGGCCTAGTACAATACATGATATTCGATATTATCTGTAATGTCATGACCGGATTATCACATAATCACTGGAATACGAACCTGCCACCCCCATATATATACGATAAAGAGGAATATAGGAACCTGTGGTAGGAATAACAAAAACAAGGTTAAAAACTGATGATGTCCAATAGTCTACAATAGAATCTAAAAAAGAAGAAGAAGAATCATAGTACAGTCGCAATCTCGATACCCTCGTTTAGGCCACCTGGCGAGAGAACATCGATGTTGTATATCCAGAAAGTGGATTTTTTGTGGAACTTGGTGAAGTGCCGTGGGACACTATGCATGTCTTTACCCCCTTCAATGAGTCTTCTATGTTTGCCGAACCACTGCCTAAGGGGGCAGATTGTGCGGCCAACATAGATTAATCCACAGGGGCATGTGAGGCCATACACCACAAAATCTGATGGTCACAAAAATGATCTAACGGTACTGGTGGGAGGATAGTTTTGAGATGGAGATCTTGTTGTAGAATGTTCCAATGTTTACTGAGTATTTTTTCCATTTTTTTATAGTGAAAGTGAAAAGTAGTAATGAATCTTGTAGAATGGTCTGTCTGTTCTCTTACTGTTTTGGCAGATTTGCCCTTAGAATAGAAGTCACATGCCTTCTCTACTAGTTCCTCTGGGTAGTCCCTGTCCATAAATTTATTTTTTAGTGGGATACTTTGTAAAGCATAGGCAGTATCCAAGGTACAATTCTGTCGTAACTGACAGAACTGTCCCTTAGGTAAATTTTCTATCAATTTTGGATAGTGACAACTCTTGTGGTGCAAAAACGAATTGCCAGACATCGGTTTAGTATAATTTTTGGTGACTATGATATCACCTACATGACCTAATTCCAAATCCAAGAAAGCAAAGCTAATGGGATTTGAAACATGGGTAAAGGATAGACCATAGGGATTGTGATTGCAGTGTCGTCCGAAAAAAAATGATATTGGTGGAAAAAGGATTGTGTCGCCAGATGTAGTTATTTTCCCAATAACACATGGCTAGATTTGCACATGATGGGTAAAAATTGGCACCACGGCGGTTCCCTGTACCTGCAGGTAAAAATCGCCAAATTCAAAATAATTAAGTAAGACAAAACTTTGTGGCTTCCAAAATGAAGGCAGCTTGTCTAGGATTAATGAATGGGTCTTGGGCAAGAAAAAATTCCAGAAATAGTAGGACAAATTGGTGGGGAATGGAAGTATAGAGGGAACTAACGTCTAAAGAAAGCCACATATAAGCAGGTTCCCATTTGTATGGTGCAAGGAGTTCCAAGAGATGGGAACCATCTCTAATATAGGATTGTAACTGCTGAACTAGGGGTTGCAAATATTGTTTGATATATTGGCTAAAACCGGTAGTCACACTGTCCAAAGCAGCCACAATGGGTCTGCCAGGAGGAGATGTAGAATTTTTGTGAATTTTTGGTAAAAACTTTTTCTGAAGAAAGAGGCTTCTATTTTATTGATAACTCCCTTGTCAAAAGCTGATTTGACCAAAACATCAACCTCATGAGCAAAATCAGTAGTGGGGTCCTTCTTAAGTTTACTATATGTGGCCCTATCGGAAAGAAGTTTCTGGGCTTCTTTGATATAGTCTGCTCTGTTCTGCAAGACTATCCCTCCTCCTTTTTCGGCAGATTTTATAATGATATCTGCCGTATGTATCAGGGAGTCAAGAGCTCTGGTTTCAGGAGCAGAAAGGTTGTGTTGGTTGGATGACACAGTGGAGGATGACTGGCAAAGCTTAACCTTCTTAGAAGTAATCCTGAGTGTGGCTCGGGGTGAATTTTCAGTACCAAAAGCAGTAACCCCCGAGCCACACTCGGGAATGCATCGCAGGATCCAGGCAAAGTTACTTACCTTGTCCCCAGGATCCTGCAATGTCTCCCCGCTGTGTGTGCGAGTTGTCCTCTGGCGGATCTATCACAGTGCTGAGCTCCGATCCCTGCGAGCGTTGCGACACACGGGGATGGAGGACAGCGCCAAATTCAAAAAGTGAAAAACACATAACACATACAGTACACTGTAATCTGTAAGATTACATTACTGTATCACAGTTGAAGGAGAGTGAGAGCTCCGGACCGGCAAGTAACATCTCCCGTGCCCGCCATGGCCCCCCGTCCCCCGGATACCCTGCAATAGAAGAGGCGGCTTGACATCCTGCTGGGAGAGGTACCGCTGCGGACCGGAGTGCAGATCAGCTGTCCTCGTTCTCCCCCTCCTCCCTCCCCCTTCCCCCCCGCGCCGCTTTACCGACACACAGTACCGGCCCGTCTGCCCGCCGGCACCTTCTGAAGCCTTTCCCCCCGGCTGTCGGTGGGAGGGGGGCAATAGCTCAACACAGACTACCGGACCCAGAACAAAACTTAACCCCTGGAGGACCTCCGACACACTACTGTAGTCTCACTTCATTTCATGGAAGAGGAACGGAGATAGCAAGTTGATGGGCAGAAATCCGAGGTACAATTTTGTAATTTCTTTTTCTACATGAAATGTGAAGGACTCCCCCAAAAGAAGGGAGAAGCCACTGATGGAATAAAGCCTTTCTTGGTAAGAATTGTGAACATATAAACCTATATTTGCACTTTCTCAAACTTTTTTTCTATATGACAAGTTTTCAGCATCATGGGACAATATTAAATGCTTATACCTGGTCATAGGTTTACTCAGAGTGATAAGGCATACTGGGACAGAGGCCGCGAAATCTTCCCTTTACCAAATAAATACACTGTGAAAGGGCATCGCAATATAGGAAAGTTCTCTAAATAACAGGAGGAGGCCTCAGTATGTAACTATTGGATGGTAAAACGAGATTGCACTGTAACAGAACATAGGTTGAAGAGACGCCGATTCAAATATAGAACCCCCGCATTAAATGGTTTGGCAGTTTCAAAACCTCAATGGTAGATAAGGTTAATGTTGCAGTGCGATAAGCCAGCAGCTTTTCGGAAGGTACTATTATTACATAGGGGTTCGAAACTGTATCTGAAATTATCCAGAACAGGGAGATATGCCGCGGCAGAAGTCCATGATATTCCCAATATCTGATAACTATATGAATGTGTATGGTCAAATATAAGTAAAAGAAAATTTTGATTGCTCCTAAATCATTTTCTGCCCAAGGACTGTGTTCGAACTGGGCCTGGTCTGCAGGAACAAGGTCCCTGTGCTGTATGCTGCACACAGTGAGCCTTATAGAACCTAAAACAAATCTAAAAGTGGGGTCTGAACTGAGCCCCCCCGGATATCTCCAGGGAAGTATATGGGTCGTAGGATAGGCGGGGGATCGGGGTGTCTCTCTCCTTCCTTCTCCTAAAAAAACAGAGGAGATATCCGACCAGTCCAGAGAGGACCTTACTACTGAAAGTGAATTAGACAACAGTAAGATCGAAGACCCTAGAGCGGAAGACCACTTACCAACAAAGTGGGAGATGATGGGGATGTTGGAGAGGCTAGAAATTGCAATAAAAGCGGACATCTCCCTTCTGAGGACAGACTTAGGCCATTTACTAACAAGGGTGGAGGCGGCAGAGGAAAGGACGGAGAGAGGTGGGCAAACTCAAGGAGCAGATTAAACAAGTACATATCAACCAGAGGAGACTACAATATAAAATGGAAGATCAGGAAAACCGCAATAGAAGACAGAACCTGAGAATCAGATCAGTTCCCGAAACTAGAGGGGAAGACCTCAAGAATATCATAAAAAATATATTTTGCCCCTTCTTGGGGGAAAGGGGAAAGCGAAGACGAATTCCCAAGGATAGACAGAGTCCACCGGATAGGCAAATTCAGGGAAACGAATGCAGAACGACCCCGGGATATTATCGTGCGATTTAGTTTCTACGAAGATAAGGCCGAGATCTGGACAAAAATAAAGTGAACGAGACCGATACAATACGAAGGGACTGACCTGCAGGTGTTTATGGACCTTGCCCCAGAGACCCTTGCTAAAAGACGATTACTTAAACCGTTACTAGAGATAATGAAAAATAAGAACATACGATATAACTGGGGGTTCCCTGCCTGTTTAATGGGCTTTGGAGATGGGGTCTCTGCAAGATTGACATTCCCTGAAGACCTAGGAGATTTCTGTAAAAAATTTGAACTGCGGGTGCCAGAGCTCCCAGGATGGTCGGAGGGCTAGTTTGGTGCGGGGGGGGAGATGGAGGTGGGGGGGGACTGGGCAGGAATCGGGGGATGAGGGCGCATCCCCCTCCCCCCCTTTGCCGCGTTGGGGCCGGGGGAGGAGGGGGGCGACCGCATAGGTTTACCTCGGAGATGCGGCTCAGGGATGGTCTGGAAGTTCGGGACCATTGGCGAGCCGGAGGCCGAGGGAGGGCCAGACTGGAGAGAGGGGGGGTTAGGGGGGAGGTGGACGGGGAGGGGGGGACTGTAGGTAGGAGGGGAGGTATCACGGGGCTTGACCAGAAAGTAACCATACTCCAAAATAGACGAGTGGAATTTCGGCCACCCAACAAAGTAAGAATTTCATGATGAGCGGCATAAATTTCATGACATATAATGTCAAAGGGCTGAACACACCTAATAAGCGGCATAAGATCCTGAAAGAGCTTAAAAAATATGACGCTGAAGTGGTCTTCCTACAGGAGACTCATATTTCACACGAATCAAACATAAAATTGTATTCTAGGGATTTCCCTACTTGGTTTTATGGGGACACTATTACAAAAAGAGGCAGGGGAGTGGCAATAGGGTTTGCTAAAAAAGTACGATTCAGATTAGAAGATAAAGCAACCGATCCTGAAGGAAGATACCTCTTCCTGAAAGGAAAATTAGGAGAAATGGATTGTCCCCTCGCAAACATATACTCCCCTAACAGTAACCCCGGGGTATACTTAGCGGGGATACTCGGAAAATTGATGGACTTTAAAAACGGAGTCCTGATAATGATGGGTGATATGAATTTCTGCATGGACCCACTGAAGGACAGTACGTCCTGTGTACAGGGGATCAGTAACGTACAACTAAGAAAAGTAAAACAAAAACTACACGCATGCCAAATGACAGACGTATGGAGAAGTCAACACCCAAAGGATAAGGACTATTCGTTCTTCTCCCCTGTGCACGGGACGTACTCGAGGATAGATTAATTTTTTTTAGAACATAGCGCCCTGGATAGGGTGCTGGAAACTAGTATAGGAATTATTTCACTATCAGACCACGCCCCGGTAAAGATGAAAATACAAATATCTGCCGATCGAATGAGACCCCCCCGTTGGCGACTAAATGACGACATAATCCAAGAAGCAGAAGGGGAGGAAAAAATTGGTGAAGAATTAGAACAATACTTTCTAAGAAATGATACTTTCGGGGCAGACCCTTTGGGAAGCCCATAAGGCCTACATAAGGGGGATTCTGATTGCATTGGGGACGGGGAAAAAAATAAATAAAAATTAAAGGAATAATTGAGGAAATATTCAGACTAGAACAACAACATAAAAAAGACCCGCGTCAGGATAAAACGCTGCTCCACAAAATAGTTATAAAGAGGGACGAACTTAAACTACTTATGGAACAAGAGACCAATAGGACGTATTACCACTTAGCAAAGGCGAAATATTACGGGAGTAATAAATCTTCCAAATATCTTGCAAAAATGTTGCAGAAGAAAAAATCCATAAATTATATAGAGAAAATTAAGACAAGTAAAGGGGAAATAGAATACACCACAAATGGGATAGCGCAAAAAATAGGAAAACTAACGATTTTTTAAATAAGGCCGGTCTAATAAAGATTACAGATAGCGAGCGGGAATCCTTAGAAGGGTTGATAACAGAAGAGGAGATAACTAGAGCATTAGCAGAAACTAAATCTGGGAAAAGTCCGGGGCCAGACGGATTTACAATCGGTTACTATAAAAAATTTAAGAAAATCCTGGTCCCAAAGCTATGCAAGTACCTAAATGGCCTTGGTGTAAACTTTAAGATGAGCAAAGAGGCCCTATTGGCATCAATAATAGTTATTAAGAAGGAAGGGAAAGATGGGATGCGCTGTGCTGACTATAGGCCAATTTCACTGCTCAATGCAGACACCAAGCTTTACGCCAAGATACTCGCAGATAGGCTGACAACTCTTATGAACAAATTGGTCCACCCGGATCAAGCGGGATTCGTCCCAGGCAGAGAAGGTAGGGACAATGGGGTGAGAACCCTGTTGCTGTTATTGCATGAGAAAGAGAAGAAGAGACCAAGTCTGCTCCTATCAACAGATGCCCAGAAGGCATTTGGTAGGGTGGACTGGAAATTCATGTTTAGGACCCTAGAGGAAATGGGGATAGGCCCAAAAATGCTGCAACGGATCAGGACATTGTACCACCACCCGATTGCTACAATTAAAATTAATGGCACGGAGTCCCCTCATTTCGAAATGAAAAATGGGACAAGACAGGGGTGCCCACTTTCCCCTCTTCTGTTTATTTTATCCCTAGAACCATTGCTCTCTACGATCTGGAGGGATCCCGGAATAGTAGGACTCAAAGTCGGAGAAGAGGTACATAAACTAGCTGCCTACGCGGACGACGTTCTGTTCTACGTGGGCAAACCCGATGTCTCCCTCCCTCGACTTGTGAATACAATAAAAGCTTACGGTGAACTATCTAATTTTAAAATAAATCAAGAAAAATCGGAGATCCTAAATATCAACACAAAGAACACTGAAAAAAACGAGCTCCAAAAAATTTTTAATTTCCTTGGCGCAAAGAATTAAAATATTTAGGCATTAAACTGGCACCCTCACTTAAAAAAATATATAAATTAAATTTTATCCCATTATTAGACAAAATCAAGATGGAGAGCAAGAGACTGATACACAGACCACTTACATGGTGTGGGAGAATCCACGCACTTAAAATGTTCATTCTACCCAAAATTCTCTATAAATTTCAAATGATGCCTATAACTTTACCAAAGTTTTATTTAGCTAAACTTAAATCTCTAATAATGTCTTTTGTGTGGAACAACAAAAAACAGAGAAAAATTGCGGGGGACTGGCAGTCCCCGACATTCAGTATTATTATAAAGCCATCGTTCTATCAAGAATTGCAGATTGGATAAAAAAAAAGAAAAAAGAAAAAAGATGGGTCAATTTAGAGTATACCCTAAGTAATGCACAACTAAGTAAAATTATATGGAACCCCCCTAAACACAGGAAAATAGATAGAAGTAGTAGTGAACTCACTTTGAATGCACTTAGGATCTGGGATGGAATATATAAGAAATTAAATGGTCACTATAACTCGCCACTCATCGCTCTAAAAGAGAATGATTTTTTTGCACCGGGATTAAAGATTAATGGGGGGAATTGGATGAAATTAGAGAGGGCACAGGTGGGAGATATCGTAAAAAATTGGAAGATTATGTCACTACAAGAATTAAAGACCAAGGAGGGATTTGAGGGAATACTTCACTGAGAGTCTGCCCCACCCACTGAGGGAGCCGACGGAATTAACGCCTCTTGAGCGTACTTGTAAAACCAACGACACTAAAGGCTCTATATCAAGGTGGTACAGACTCTTACTGGACGGGGAGGGACTGGGGATCCCGTCATACATACGGAAATGGGAAAGGGAATTGGGTACACAGCGAGATATTTGCACTATAATTTTTTTTTTTTAATTAACACATAGGTCTGCACTCGACAGTAAGTCTGCTGAAACAAATTATAAAATTCTGACAAGATGGTACTCTACCCCTGATAAGACTAGCAAGTACCAACAGGACAAATCAGGGGAATGCTGGAGAGGGTGCAACGAACTAGGTACTATGACGCATCTTTGGTGGAGCTGCCCAAAAATTAAGGTATTTTGGGGAAAAGTTAGGCACCACATAAAAGAAATAACAAACACAGAAGTCCCAGAGGACCCATGGACAGTCTTATTGCATGGTACAAACGAGGGTGTCAAGAAATATCAAGGATCATTAATCCCTTTTCTTCTAAATGCTGCAAAAAAATTGATTCCCAAAAAATGGCAAGAGACGGAAGCCCCAACAATTTGGGAATGGATAGATGAAGTTGAAAGTATCTATAGTATGGAAAGGTCAAGGGATAAAAACGGTAACAAAGGGGACGGAAAAATAGATAAGTGGCAGGAATTGAGGAAATTTAAAAAAACATGGAGCTATGTGGAACAATTAAGAGTTTAAGGGTTGGGATTGGTAATAGATAAAAGTAGGAAAACAATAGGTGAAATTGGAGATACTGGTCAAGCCCTGGGAGTGGGGGGAGGGAGGATAGGTGGGGGGGGGGATTATAATGGTAAGAGGTGAGAGATGACAAAGCTATTGTGTAATTAGATTGATTGAGTCATCCGGATTGTGTTTTTTCACAGAGACATGTTTCAAAGTAAGCCATGATGATGTGAACAGGAGAAGAGACGGTTATGACTAGAAAGTTGATTCCAAGTCTCTCGTGACAATTCGCTGAAGTGGCAAAAAAAAAAAAAAAATTATGATTTCATGTTTCAAACTTTTTCATACCCGGGATGTCTACTAGACTCTTCTTTGGACAGATTTAAGTGTGTTATTGCTAAGAATTACAGGCCTACAATATAAACCGCCAAATTCCCATGCAAAACATTGTACCGCTTCGAGTTCGAGTCGAATTCATGTTCGACTCGAACATTGCCTGTTCGCATGTTCACCGAACAGCAAACAATTTGGGTTGTTCGCGGGAAATTCGAAAAGCCGCGAGCACCCTGTAAAAGTCTATGGGAGAAATCTCAAGTGCTAATTTTAAAAGCCTATATATGCAAGTTATTGTCATAAAAAGTGTTTGGGGACCAGGGTCCTGCCCCAGGGGACATGTATCAATGCAAACATTTTTTTTTAAAACGGCCGTTTTTTCAGGAGCAGTGATTTTAATAATGATTAAAGTGAAACAATAAAAGTGTAATATTCCTTTAAATTTCGTACCTGGGGGGTGTGTATAGTATGCATATAAAGGGGCGCATGTTTCCTGTGCTTAGAACTGTCCCTGCACAAAGTGTCATTTTTGCAGGAAAAAAAGCAATTTAAAATCACTTGCGGCTATAATGAATTGCCAGCTCCCGTAATACAGAGAACAGTCATTGAAAGTCATTGATAAAAAAAAAAAGCGTGGGGGTCCCCCCAAATTCAATTACCAGGCCCTTCAGGTCTGGTATGGATATTAAGGGGAACCCCGGGTCAAATTTAAAAAAAAAATGACGTGGGGTTCCCCCTAAATATCCATACCAGACCCTTTAGGTCTGGCATGGTTTTTAAGGGGAACTCCACGCCAAATTTTAAAAAAAAATGACGTGGGGGTCCCCCTCAAAATCCATACCAGACCCTTATCCGAGCACGCAACCTGGCAGGCCGCAGGAAAAGAGGGGGGGACAAGAGTGCGCCCCCCCTCCTGAACCGTACTATGCCACATGCCCTCAACATTGCTGTCTGTGACCCCTCAAAGCAACATGTCCCCATGTTGATGAGGAGAAAGGTCTCTTCCCCACAACCCTTGCCGGTGATTATGGGGGTCTGCGGGCGAGGGGCTTATCAGAATCTGGAAGCCCCCTTTAACAAGGGGACCCCCAGATCCCGCCCCCCCCCCTGTTTGAAATGATAAGGGGGTACAAAAGTACCCCTACCATTTCACAAAGAAAGTGTGAAAAATTGTTAAAAACACACTGGCACTGGTTGGGAAAAGTCCTTTATTAAAAAAAAAAAAAATAAAAAAGATTCCAGCGGTGGTAATCCACTCTTGCTATCCAGCGACAGTTGGTCTCTGCTCTGGGGTCCAGCGATGGCTGATCTCTTCCGACAACCAGCGCTGCATGTCCTGTCTCCACGGAGACACTGAGGGAATTCCGTCTGCAGAGCAGGAGTGGGCCACTCCGTCACCTGACCCTGCCCCCCTCTGACACAACACAAGGGGGAAGCTGGGATTCCCCTGTGACGTACGGGTGACCCCGCCCCCCTCTGATGTAACGGGAACCTGCGTTACATCAGAGGGGGGCGGGGTCACCCGTATGTCACTGAGGAAACCCAGGCTTCCCCAGTGATGTAAGGGTGACCCCGTCCCCTCTGATGAATACTTTTTCAG
The DNA here is from genome assembly GCA_028564925.1 of Lithobates sylvaticus. Lineage (NCBI taxonomy): Eukaryota > Metazoa > Chordata > Amphibia > Anura > Ranidae > Lithobates > Lithobates sylvaticus. The sequence continues at coordinate 285,034,522 of CM053030.1, forward strand.
GGCACTGTATGTAGAGTAAATACATCAGGTCACAGATTCCACTACTGAGAGCTCTAGAGAGCATGTATAAGTGGGCGATGTTGGAGTACGTACAGGTAAACGGTTAAACCAAAATACCATATGCCTTTAAGTGCTTGCTACAAAAGTTTGGATATCTCTGGCATTCCTATATCCTGAATTAAAAGCTACTAAATTGCAGACAATGCACAATCCAAAAAAAAAAGAAAAACACAGATTTGACACTGGTCTGCTGTTTTTTTTTTTTGGATCGGAAAATACTACCCCCAGATTTCAAAACTATAACATGGTGGCGACACGCCTGCCACCTACCTTGACTATCCCCCATCACCCACATTTCCCTCCCATTCTCCGCCTCTTTACCATTTACATTTTTGCTTTCATACTTTTTCCCACTATTTTCCCCTTCTCAAGGCTGAGACAATGTTAATGAACACATATCACAAACTACAATTCTAAATTGTATAAACAGCACTTCACACAAGCCTAAATATATGACTGCAGGGCCCAACCTTCTACACCAGGGGTGGCCAACCTTTTGAAGGGCGAGGGCCACTTAAGCAACTTGGTAACTGGTCGCGGGCCACAATGAGCAGAGCGGGCAGATGACAGGTTTGTGTCCACTCTGAATATGCAAAGTGGACACAGACACAGCCCACTCTACTCTATGGGCCCTCCAATCCAATCCGCCCAAATTGAAGGGGACGGATGCCCTTCTGTTTTTTAACGAACTGGATTGGAGGTTGGAGGGTATAAATGGACATAAGTCTGTTTACATCTGCTGCTCCATAGAGGTGAATGGAGAGTCCAATTGGGTCGGAATGATCGTGTGGAAGGGGCTTAAGGCTGCTTTCACACTGATGCGCTGCGGTTTACACACACTGAGGGTGTAGTACAGTGCACCCGTGGCTTTCCTGCAGGTAAGCTGCACTTTGCCATAGAATTCTATTATATCCTGCAGGTGTGGTGCACTTTCTGAAACTGCACCAAACCAGCAGGTAAAAACAGAAGTCTATGGCTCAGTGCAGGTAACCCGCAGATGCACCGCGCTGCACCTGTGGATCAGTTTGAAAGCAGCCCAGTAACCACTGCGATTTTAGTAATAAACGTACCTTTAATAACAGTCTTCCATTCAGGTATAGCTGGCTGTTGCTGCCCAATGCAGAGTTAATTTCGTATCATTCCACCTATGACTGGAGCCGGAGCTATACAGGAAGCATCAGCTTATGTTGCTCTGCCCTGCAGACGCTTGCTTCCTCTTCCACTGGCTTCATTCAGAACACTGATGCTCTTGGATGGCGGGTCGTCAACCCACGATCTGGGCTTGCCAACCCGCCATCCCAGAGCAGGAGGTCGTGGGCCACATCAGAGGGCTCTGTAGGCCACATGTGGACCCTGGGCCACTGGTTGGGCACCCCTGTTCTACACTTACATCATGAGGAGTGCTGATACTTTTTACAAACTATGATTATCCAGGTAAACCCATAAAAACACACCACAGTTCCAGTATTTTGTTTCCAATTAGTTTAAGCTATCATCGTCTGTATGTTTGATATTTCCACATTGCACTGGAAGCATTGTCATACCTGTTGTTTCTGACATCCTTGTAATTGAAAATATTTTTCAGACTAAACATGATGGACACAGAAAGATACAAATACCCCTTAACAGAGCTAGTCTGTGCAAGGATATAAAAATCAATCTATCTATACACTTAATACAAATGAATACAATTCTGCATTCATTTATCTTCTGTATTATACATACAATTGTTTGCTGGTGTCAAAGTTAATATAAAACAACACTTCTACATACGGTGAAATAATCAGTGTAAAGTTGCCATAGCAACTGTTCTCCATCTACTCTGAGTCATCATAACATGAAAAGAATGAATCACAGTAATTGTAGGCCACTGACCTTTAAGCAAGCAATAAATTCAGACAGACTCCATAATAGGCATAATACTCTCTCACACCCACAAATTAGTTTCTAACAAGAAGCCAATATATTTTTTTTACACTAGGATACACTCTTCACAAAACTTGTATAGCTAATATTAGGGTGCTAATTGGGTAAATAACAGTGATTTAGGTAAAAGATTAATATTCACTAATTAAACTCTTTTCTCCACAGCCAACTTAATATCTAAGGCACTCAGATACATTTTGTAACAGACTGCACATATATTAAAATAAGAAACATAGAAAAATAATAAGCCTTTGCAATGTAAATCTTTTGTGTGATTTTTCCTTACAGCTTTGTACAATGTAAGGCCCCTTTCACACTGGGGCGGGGAGCCGCGGTGACGGTAAAGCAGCGCTATATTTAGCGCTGCTTTACCGTCGTTTTAGCCGCGGTTTTCGGCCGCTCGCGGTGCGGTTTTACCCCCCGCGAGCGGCCGAAAAAGGGTTAAAGACCCCCCGCAGAGCCTGGCCTGCAAACACATTTCCAGTTCTTTTTATATTGACTGGGCTGTCCTCAATAGTGCCAGGAGAACATGAAAAGGAGTAACCAACCCTCTACCTGACAAAATTGTGCAACACATGTTGCCTTCACTGCATGTACAACTTTACTCACAGAGAAGAAAAAATGGGAGTGTAATTTTGTCAGGCAGAGGGATGGGTATGCCCATCATGCAAAAGATAATCCCTCCACTGTGAAAAAAAAGAAGCTTGTCAGAGGTGGCTCTGTGGTTCCTGGGAGCTCTTGATTTGAAAGCAAATCAAGGGCATCAGCCAAAACATTTGGCCAAATTTGGAAATGGGCAAAAATGACTCTACAACAATAAATGTGGAGCAGTAGTTAAAATCTATCATCTACCATGGACCACTGAAACATATTGTTTATAGTTGTGAAAATTGGATCCACCCTGGGGCCATTATTAAATGTATATGTTTCTATCAATGGCCCCTACACAATTTGGAAATGTAGACTTCCAATTGATTGTTCTTTGGCAATATACCTGTAACAGGAATAAAAGCATAATTAATTTGTTGATTAAATTTTCAGCAGACAGACTAAAAAGGAGGTGGAGTATAAGAACTCACCTAAGCTCTACCGCAATAAAAGGATGATGGGCTGTGTGTCAGTGCTCTGGCTATCCTGTCCAACGTGAATCCATAGAAATCAAAAGAAGGCACAGGATCGCTCCATTTTATGAAATTGTATTATGCACTGAAGCAGTTACAACATCTTAAAATTCTAACGTGTCTCGGCCTAAGCCTTCCTCATAGCATACCCTTCGGGTCTGGTAGGGATTTTAAGGGGAACCACATGCAAAAAAAAACTGTGTGCCCCCCCCAAAATCCATACCAGACCCTTATCTGGGCATGCAGCCTGGCAGGTCAGGAAATGGGGGGGGATGAGAGAGCACCTGAACAATACCAGGCCACATGCCCTCAACATGGGGGTGTGCTTTGGGGCGGCGGGGGTTTGCACCCCCCCATCCCAAAGCACCTTGTCCCCATGTTGATGGGGACAAGGGTCTCTTCCCAACAACCCTAGGCTGTGGTTGTCGGGGTCTGCGGCAGGGGGCTTATCAGCATCTGGAAGCCCACTTTAACAAGGGGGCCCCCAGATCCCGCCCCCCCCCCCCCCATTTGAATGGGTAAGGGTACATAGTACCTCTACCCATTCACCAAAAAAATGTACCAAAAAAATGAAAACAGGAGACAAGTTTTTGACAAATCCTTTATTAAAAAATAAAAAACAGTGTCCCTTGATGTGAATCCATCGGCAATCAGGGTCTGGTATCGGCAGTTGCAACCGCAAGACATTTTAAATGTGATTGTTTTTTTTTTTCTTTCAAAATTTCCTTTTTGCTGCAGCATGTTATACTGTATGTATGCTACAGATGCCCCACTTTACAGTCCTACTAAGGGGACCCCCCATGCACTATATTTATTTTTTAACCGGGACGTTTTTTTTTTTTTTTTTTTTTTCAGCTGTCAGTGGGGAAACCCATTGAAAGCTGATGACTCATGAACTCGGGTGTTCGGCGAATGGTCGAACAGGCAAATGTTCGGCCGAACCATTTGCCCAACACTAATACCATACTTAGATTTCGCAAAAGTGTTTGACACAGTTCTCCATACACAGCTAATGTGTAAGGTACAGGCTTTGAAAAATCAGTTTGTAAATGTATAGAAAACTGGCTAAAAGACCATATTCAGAGAGTAGTGGTTAATGATTCATACTCTAAATGGTCTAAGGTTATCAGTGGTGTACCCCAAGTTTCAGTGTTGGGACCCTTACTTTTTAATATATTTAAAAATGATATATGGTCTGGGATTAAAGGTACCATTTCAGTGCTTGCAGATGACACCAAGCTTTGCAGTGGAATAACACAACATCTTCCAGGATGTCTCTAACTTATATGCCAACCTCAATGCACTGTTTAATTGGGCAACAGTGTGGCAAATGTGAGGTTTAATGTTGATAAATGTAAAGTTATGCACTTGGGGCTAAAAACATGTATGCATCATACATACTAGTGTGAGACCAATTGGGGGAATCAATGGTGGAGAAGGATCTAGGTGTTGTGAAAGATCACAGGCTTAAAGCGGAGTTCCGCTTTTCTTGTTCCTCCCCCCCTCCGGTGGGACATGGCACCTTTCAGGGGGAGCAGATACCTCTAATACAGGTATTTTGCTCCCACTTCCGGGCATAGATACCCAAGCCACCCGTGGGTATCTATGCAGCTTCCTGCCCCCCCCATGCTGTCTTCTGGGATACACACGGATCCCAGAACACAGCAGGGACCAGTGGGATAGTGCAGTGCGAGTCATGCGCAGTAGGGAACCAGGAAGTGAAGCTGCAAGGCTGCAAGCCACAGCACCCAACAGCCGAGGGATAGATCGGCTTCGGGTGCCAACATCATGTTTGTCCTGGACAGGTAAGTGTCCTTATTTTAAAAGTCAGCAGCTGCAGTATTTGTAGCTGCTGATTTAAAAAAAAAATAATAATTTGGCAGAACTCCTCTTTAATAATAGCATGCAATGCCAAGCTGCTGTTTCAAAGCAAGCTAAATCCTTTCTTATACTGCAGAGAGAGATCATTGCCCCTGTACAAATCATTATTTAGACCTCATCTGGATTAGGCAGTTCAGTTTTGGGCACTGGTTCAAAAAAAGTATATTGGGGGACCAGAGAAAGTGCAGAGAAAGGCAACCAAACTGATAGGTCATCACAGATGACAAGGGAGCATTTTTTTTTAAGTCTGGAGGATGAGATTTAATCTCCAAATACGAAAAGGCTTCTTCACAGTAAAGCCCCATACACACGGTTGGATTGTTGTCCGTCATACTTTGTCTGATGTTGCGTACACACGGTCAGACAAAGTTGTCGGAAAATCCGATCATTCTGAACGTGACGATTGTTGCCTACTGCCAGTTCGGCAAAGCTAGGAAAAAAAAGCTGCAGCTCTTGCAGCTGCAGGATCTGAGGGTGTTGTACGAAAAGCTCTATATCGTATGGCAGTTCTTTGTTACTATTTGCGTAGGGAACCAGGAAGTGAAGCTGCAAGGGACTGCAAGCCACAGCACCCAACAGCCGAGGGATAGATCGGCTTCGGGTGCCAACATCATGTTTGTCCTGGACAGGTAAGTGTCCTTATTTTAAAAGTCAGCAGCTGCAGTATTTGTAGCTGCTGACTTTAAAAAAAAATAATAATTTGGCAGAACTCCTCTTTAATAATAGCATGCAATGCCAAGCTGCTGTTTCAAAGCAAGCTAAATCCTTTCTTATACTGCAGAGAGAGATCATTGCCCCTGTACAAATCATTATTTAGACCTCATCTGGATTAGGCAGTTCAGTTTTGGGCACTGGTTCAAAAAAAGTATATTGGGGGACCAGAGAAAGTGCAGAGAAAGGCAACCAAACTGATAGGTCATCACAGATGACAAGGGAGCATTTTTTTTGAGTTCTGGTCTACTTCACAGTAAGAGTTGTAAAAATGTGGAATAGACTCCCTCAAGAGCTAGTTCTGGCTAGCTCAGTAGATTGTTTTAACCCTTTTTCTGACATTTGTTGCTTACAAGGTAAATTACGTATTCTTTGCTAGAAAATTACTTAGAACCCCCAAATATTTTATCAGACACCCTAGAGAGTAAAGTGGCGATCTTTGCAATATTTTAGACAATTAAACAGGCGCAATGCTCAGATACCTCAAAATGACAATATGTAGTCCATAATAGTCCAATGGTAAATATGGGGGGAGAAAAAATAAAATAAATAAATAGGTGAGTCTGTCAGGACTGCCACCACGAAGACCAGAAGCAAGTTCCGGCAAAGCTAGGAAAAAAAAACAAGGAGAGGGGTGCCTCTGAATATGTATCAAATAACAATTTATTAATAAAAAACAATATCCACTCACACTCCACTCAAGAGTTGAATTCAGGCACATCTCTAGGCTGATGAGGTGGGACTACAAGTTGCAGTCAATCTGCTTCAGGCTTGGAGGATACAGCACATCAAACAGTTCGGATGGTGTGGAACTGCAGGTCACAGCAAGTTCTCTAAGTACTGACCTGGTGCAGCATTAAAAGATTCCACAAAGATTGTGCACTAGTGGCTTATGATTGAAAGTCCACTTGATAAGGGCAAAATCCTGGGGGAAGGGGGGGGGGTGAGGATAATACGGCGTTTGGGCAAGTAACTAGCTGCACTGCGGCCTCGCTGTCCTCGTCCGAATTCCAGGATGATGGAGAACGGCCGTGAGGGAAGAATCCAGAATGAGACTTGAGAAGCAAAACAGTGTGGCACCGGGCCGTTACGTCACTAACATGCAACGTGTTTCAGGAAGCCGGACGAGGACAGCGAGGCCACAGTGCGACTTGTTACCGGCCCTGATGCCGTATTATCCTCTCTCCCCCCTTCCCCCCCGGGATTTTGCCCTTATCAAGTGGACTTTTAATCTTAGCCCAGTGGATCTCTACCTTCGCCTTGGTCAACATCACAGAGCCTATCTCCTGTGTTCCTGTTTAAAGACTTGCTTTGCTGGCATCCCTTCTGGCTCCAGATCCTGCTTGCTGTTCCACTACATTGATCCCTGACTTCTAGCTTGGCTGACTATCCGTTCCGATTACTGAACTTTGGCTATGTTTTGACTATGTTTGGTTTTTTTTACTTTTATTATTAAACAATTGTGTTTTAACTGTACTTCTGTCTCGGTCTGATTTCATGGTTTCTCAGGTACTCTTTATGGAGAGATCTGAGGTCTAAAAGTCCCCAAATCCCTCCTTTGTACTTAAAAGTATTCAAAACAAAAAGTTTGGCTGTTTTGAATACTGACATTTTTTTAAATTTGGCACCTTTAAGTCTTCAGTAATCTGGAAGTGATGTCATGACATCGCTTCAGGGTTACTAGATCACATTGGTTGCTATCACAAGAAAGCCAACCATAGGCTCTAAAAAACAGTACCGGGGTGATGCATGCAGCTGTACGCATCACCCCGGTACTGTTTTTTAGAGCCTATATAACCCCTATACAACCCCTTCAAGCTGAAGGCCACATATTTGCGTTACCTTGACGTGAAGGGGTTAAAAAGAGCAGGCATTCTTTCCTATATACACATAATATAACTGAATACTAATATTTATAAGTAAAGTTGGTCTAGGGAATATCCAATTGCCTCTTGGGGAAACAGGAAGGATTTTTTCCCCTGCCGGAGCAAATTGCATCATGCTTTATTTTTTATTTTTTCCTTCCTCCTGTCAGGACTGGGCTCAGCCCTTCCTTCTCTGAGCTGGCCACTCAGCTGTCGGCTAATTGCCAGCTCCTATCTCTCCACAGTTACTCAGCTGTTGATGATATCCTGCTCATCAGTCCTGCCTACTTAAGCTGTCCAGTCCAGAGGATCTCTGCCTTCGCCTTGGTCAACATCACAGAAACTATCTCCTGCAATCCTGTTCAAGACTTTCTTTGCTGACACCCCTTCTGGCTCCAGATCCTGCTTGCTGTTCTACTACATTGATCCCTGACTTCTGGCTTGGCTGACTATCCGTTCCGGTTACTGAACTCCTTTTTACTTTTATTATTAAAGTGGTTGTAAACCCTTACAGACCACTTTGACCTACAGGTAAGCCTAGATTAAGGCTTACCTGTAATTGCAAGAAATATCTCCTTAACCTACACGGTTAAGGAGATATTTTCCAAAAACCGGGCACCAATGTCTACATGCGCGCCGTAGACAACGGCGCAGGCGCACTGAACGTGCCGCAAGTGAAGCCGAACATGCCATCAATGACGGCTCCTGCGCACATGCGCCAGAGTGACTGGCCGGAGCCGCGATACCCGGAAATCACTCCGGGTATCATGGCGGCGACGGAGGAGGTGGCCGAGGACTGCTGCGGGGGCTTCAATCTCAGGTAAGTAATCCATAATGAGCTAGTATGCTATGCATATTAGCTCATTATGCCTTTGCCTTGCAGGGTGTAATTTATTTATTTTTTTACTTTACTTCCTCTTTAAACAAGTGTGATTTAACTGTACTTCTGTCTCGGCCTGATTTCATGATTTCTGACACCTCTGGATCAACTGTTAGTATAGAATTGTGTTGATAGGATTGTATATATTTTTTTCCCTTTCTGTTGGCAGAGCTGGATGGACTTGTGTCTTTTTTTCAACCAGACTAAATACAATATGTAACTATATGTCCAATAGGGATGAGTGAATAGGCCTGGGTTTGATTTACAATCCCGATCAGAAGCTCGTCCCAATTAAAATCCCAGGATTTTTGTTTTTGTTCCGGGAAATTGGGACTGTTTTTTGACAAAAACGGCAGTGGTCGCCGATGCTGCGAGGACTGTTTCTCCGTGGAGAGGGAAGGAACAGCCAATCGGTTTCTCTCTTCAGTGTACAAGTAGATGAATCTCTTGTACACTGAAGCTGATTGGTTGCACGGATTTAAAGCCCCTTCCCTCTCCACTGAACTGATGTAGCTGCCGCCAATCCTCCGCCCGTGTTCCTTGAGAGGGGACACCAGATGTATGGAGGGCTTCCCCTGCTGGGGACACTGATGTAAGGACTCAGTCACCGCTGAGAACACTGATGTAAGGAGGGGCTCCACTGCTTGGGACACTGATATAAGGACTTAGGCTCCGCTGCTGGGGACACTGATGTAAGGACTCAGGCTCCTCTCATGGGGAAACTGATGTAAGGAGGGGCTCCACCGCTTGGGACACTGATATAAGGACTCAGGCTCCTCTGCTGGGGACACTGATGTAAGGACGCAGGCTCCTCTGATGGGGACACTGATGTAAGGAGGGGCTCCGCTGATGGGGACACTGATGTAAGGAGGGGCTCCACTGATGGGGATACTGATGTAAGGATGGACTCTGCTGGGGGCACCTGATGAAAGGACGGACTCCGCTGGGGACACCTGATGTAAGGATGAACTCTGCTGGGGGCACCTGATGTAAGGAGGGACTCCGCTGGGGCACCTGATGTAAGGACTGACTCTGGTTGTGGCACCTGATGCAAGGACAGACTCTGCTGGGGGCACCTGATGTAAGGACAGACTCTGCTGGGGGCACCTGATGCAAGGACGGACTCCGCTGGGGGCACCTGATGTAAGGACAGATTCCGCTGGGGGCACCTGATGTAAAGATGGACTCTGCTCAGAATGCCTGAAGTAAGAAGGGACTCTGCTGGGGGCACCTGATGGCATCTGGTGGCAGGTGACACACTCAAGGCTCCCACTGATTCTGCATTATGGTGAGTTGAATGATTTAATTTTATATTACAATGTAATAATAGAAATAATGCGCTTCAATCATCCTGACACCATAACAACCATGGTTGATCTTGTGATTGTAAAACTTTCTGGAAAACACATATTTCTATTGTGGTGTAGGATCTGGGCCTGCTGTCCCTCCCTCTTTCCTTCCTTTTCTCTCCTTCCCTCCCTATCTCTTTCTTTCTCTCTCTCCCTCCATCCTTCATTTATCTCAGACTCTAACCACACACCCTTTGCATCATGCCCCATTTAAGCAACGCCCAATATATCACTTAAACCACGCCCATTTTATCATATGTTGGCAACTATCCAGAGGATCATCAAATCCACAATTGCAATACCCCATTAAAGTCAATTGGAAGGGGGATCTTGAAAATAAATTCTAGCCATTGTCTAGAATATTAGGCAAGGGATTGTCAAAGAAAGGCCATGGGGAGCTAGGGTATAGTATGTATCTCTGCGCTTGCCTGGTGAATAAAAAGGGCTAATGGAATACTGCGGCAAAGCACTGATAGGAACTATCGGATCCCAAGGAATTAAGGTAAGGTAAAGAGGTAGTGCTGCGCTGTATAATAAAGCTGTAGAGACTAAGGTATATTAAATAGGTATGCACACAAGTAAGTGCTGATTATGCAGAAGATAGAGGATGGTGTGAATTTTTTTGTGCATAAATCACATAAAATCGCATAAACGTGACATAGCTTAAAATTGCATAAAATTGCATGAAATCGCATAAAACATCATATTCAAAGGATAAATCCGTGAAAGGTGTGAATTTTTGTGCATAAATCACATAAAATCGCATAAACGTGACATAGCTTAAAATTGCATAAAATCGCATGAAATCGCATAAAACATCATATTCAAAGGATAAATCCGTGAGAGGTGTGCAGAGGTGTATCAAGTGAGAATGATGTGGGTAAATCACATAAAATCATATAAAAATGACATCTCTTAAAATTGCATAGAAGCGCATAAAAATCACATAAAGTTGCATCAAGCGTCACATTAAAATAAGGTGAATCTGTGATGGGCGTGCATAGAGTGCTGCGGTCAAGTACAAGTGATTAAAAAATATGACACATAAAATAGTCGCAATAAAAATTGCATCGGTGCATAAAACCAACTAGGTGGATAAGGATGTGTAAAAGGTAAGCATAGCCAAAAAAATTGAATACAATCAATAAATAAGTAATGCAAAAGTGCAAGAACAGTCCGTGGGGGTGAGCCCTTTCCTAGTGTGGGCAAAGTGTGGTTTGCTATGGCGCTGGTGACAAATCCTGGTGGGGTATAACGGTATCGGTGCTGGTGGTTATTGTGACCAGTAGCTGCAGGTGGTTCCTGATCTTCCGTGGAATATAGTAATGGATGTACCCTTACCTTACCGCTGTAAGGTAACAGCGTGTATATGTGTTAGCTGGTTCTCAATGGGGCTTCTGTGTCCTATGGCGGGCGGCTCCCTTTAAATCCAGGTGTTTGGGCGTCTCTTTTACTGGGGTGTACGCTCTAGTTCAGGTGTATGTGTCTCGCAAAAATGGATAAGGAGAGGAAGGGTCTCGATAGTGTAGTACGTTTTTAAAAGGTTTTATTCAATACAAGTAAAATACAGTAAACTCACATTTATGTTGCTCATTTTGAGCATGGGGAGCTAGACCCTGCCATAGGGAACATATGCCAATGCAAAAATAAACAAAAAAAATACTTTACATTGCCTTTAAGAGATGCCTTTAAGCTGTATGCAGTGTTACGGAACAATGTACTGTAATTCTCAAGGACAGCCTCAGCTACACAGTATTCTGATATCATATGTTTTAAAAATATTTATATTTCGTTTAAATTTCACATTTAGCTTGGCATAAATATAGCAACATCACCCCCATCTGGTTCATTTCAATTTGATAAAAAGGCCTTTTTAGGTAGGTTTAGTTGCAATATCTGAGTTTTTTACCCTACCAGTAATAGGCCTAAATTTAGCAGTGGAAATATTGGATTGTTTGAATTGGAGAGTTTACTCTTCCAAACATAAAGCCCTCAACTTCTGAACAGCTGTCTGGTGGCAAAATAGTTTTATAATAATAAATGTCCCAGGGTCCAGCGATGCGGGGGATCGAAGCCCTGCTCGTCTCCCCCTTTGTTCAGCGGCGCCGGCATTGTAACTGTGGCCGCCCAGCTGTGGCTTCACAGCCAGACACCCACTGCATGCCGTGATTGGCCGCGCAATCATCTGGGACCTGTCACGTGTCCCAGATGATTGACAAGAGGGAGGGGCAGAGCTGAGCCCTTCCTGCGCCAAGGGGAAGTGATGTCACCAGCCCAGGCACTGAAGGAGGCAGACTACGAGGTGAGAGGGTGCAACTCCACTTTAGATATACATGGAAAACGTTTATATTGAAATTACAATTAGAGTTTATTTTATGAGAGACAACAGCCAGAAATATTGTACAGACTCCATAGACAGAGTTTAACCACTTCAATAAAGGGCACTTATACACCTTCCTGGCCTGACCAATTTTCAGCTTTCAGTGCTCTCACACTTTAAATGACAATTACTCAGTCCTGTTACACTGTAGCCAAACACATTTTTATAATTTTTTTCTCACAAATAGAGCTTTCTTCTGGTGGTATTCAATCACTGCTGTTTTTTTTTTTTTTTTTGCAATGAAAGCGGAAAAAAAGAGCGAAAACTTCGTAAATTTGGGCCATAGTTTATACTGCTACATATCTTTGGTAAAAATAACCCAAATTAGTGGATATTATTTATTCTGTGTGAAAGTTATAGAGTCTACAAGCTATGGTGTCAATCTCATTTCTTGAGACACTAACAAGCCAGGTAATTACAACTACCCTCCAAATTACCCTTTTTGGCAAGCAGACAGTCCAAAGTATTTAGTAAGAGGCATGGTGAGTTTTTTGAAGTTGTAATTCTTTCCCACAATTCTTTTGAAAATTAAGAAATTGCAATTATTTAATTTTTTTACACAAACTTGTCATATTAACAGGTTATTTCTCACACACAGCATATGCATTTTTGCAACTACACCCCAAAATACATTCTGCTACTCTTCTTGAGGACGGCGATACCACATGTTTGAGACTTTTACACAGCCTGGACACATACAGAGGCCCAACATGCAGAGAGCACCATCAGACGTTCTAGGAGCATAAATTACACATATAATTTCATGACGACCTATCATATTTTAAAAGGCCCTGGAGCACCAGGACAATGAAAAGGCCCACAAAATGACTCCATTTTGGAAAGCAAACACCCCAATGTATATTCTATGTGGTATTATAAGTCTTTTGAAAGGTTATTTTTTTCCACAAGTTTTTCAAAAAACGTGAAAAGAAAATTAAAACTAGACATGTGCAATTCGTTTCGTAACAAATCGAAATTCGGACGAATTTTGCATCTTTCGGACATTCGAATTTCAACTAATATCCTTCTCCTAAATAATACAAAAGAAATTATACAGTATCTCACAAAAGTAAATCTTACAGTCCAATCAGCTGATTAATTTTGTGCTGGAGGTTGGATTACTGGCAAAGTGCATTCCTGAGAACTGAGTGAGAAGGGTGTTGTATTGTATTTGAGCAGAGGAGAAGAGATATTGTCATTGTGTGTGTTAATAGATTCAATAAACAAAATGGCTTTCCAAACTACAAATCAGTATCACGAATCAATATACATACAGTATCTCACAAAAGTGAGTACACCCCTCACATTTTTGTAAATGTGACAACACTGAAGAAATTACACTTTGATAGAATGTAAAGTAGTGAGTGTACAGCTTGTATAACAGTGTAAATTTGCTGTCGCCTCAAAATAACTCAACACACAGCCATTAATGTCTAAACCACTGGCAACAAAAGTGAGTACACCCCTAAGTGAAAATGTCAAAATTGGGCCAAAAGTGTCAATATTTTGTGGGGCAACCATTATTTTCCAGCACTGTCCTAGCCCTCTTGGGCATGGAGTTCACCAGAGCTTCACAGGTTTGCACTGGAGTCCTTTTCCACTCCTCCATGACAAAGCTGGTAGATATTAGAGACCTTACGCTCCTCAACCTTTCATTTGAGGATGCCCCACAGATAGAGCTGGAGACATGCTTGGCCAGTTCATCACCTTTACCCTCAGCTTCTTTAGCAAGACAGTGGTCATCTTGGAGGTTTGTTTGGGGTCATTATCATGTTGGAATACTGCCCTGTGACCCAGTCTCCGAAGGGAGGGGATCATGCTCTGCTTCAGTATGTCACAGTTCATGTTGGCATTCACGGTTCCCTCAATGAACTGTAGCTCCCCAGTGCCGCCAGCACTCATGCAGCCCCAGACCATGACACTCCCACCACCATGCTTGACTGTAGGCAATGCACACTTGTCTCTGTACTCTTCACCTGGTTGCCACCACACACGCTTGACACCATCTGAACCAAATAAGTTTATCTTGGTCTCATCAGACCACAGGACATGGTTCAAGTAATCCATGTCCTTAGTCTGCTTGTCTTCAGCAATATGTGGGCTTTCTTGTGCATCATCTTTAGAGAAGGCTTCCTTCTGGGACAACAGCCATGCAGACCAATTTAATGCAGTGTGCAGCGTATGGTCAGAGCACTGGCAAGCTGACCCCCCACCACTTCAACCTCTGCAGCAATGCTGGCAGCACTCATACTTCTATTTCCCAAAGACAACCTCTGGATATGACGCTGAGCATGTGCACTCAACTTCTTTGGTCGACCATGGCAAGGCCTGTTCTGAGTGGAACCTGTCCTGTTAAACTGCTGTGGGGTTTTGGCCACCGTGCTGCAGCTCAGTTTCAGGGTCTTGGCAATCTTCTTATAGCCTAGGCCAGTGATGGCGAACCTTGGCCCCCGAGATGTTTTGGAACTACATTTCCCATGATGCTCATGCACTCTGCAGTGTAGTGGAGCATCATGGGAAATGTAGTTCCAAAACATCTGGGGTGCCAAGGTTTGCCATCACTGGCCTAGGCCATCTTTATGTAGAGCAACAATTCTTTTTTTTTCAGATCCTCAGAGAGTTCTTTGCCATGAGGTGCCATGTTGAACTTCCAGTGACCAGTATGAGAGAGTGAGAGCGATAACACCAAATTTAACACACCTGCTCCCCATTCACACCTGAGACCTTGTAACACTAACGAGTCACATGACACTGGGGAGGGAAAATGGCTAATTGGGCCCAATTTGGACATTTTCACTTAGGGGTGTACTCACTTTTGTTGTCAACTGTTTAGACATTAATGGCTGTGTGTTGATTTATTTTGAGGGGACAGCAAATTTACACTGTTATACAGCTGAACACTCACTACTTTACATTGTAGCAAAGTGTCATTTCTTCAGTGTTGTCACATGAAAAGATATAATAAAAATATTTACAAAAATGTGAGGGGTGTACTCACTTTTGTGAGATACTGTACATAAATATCAAATTTCAACAAATTTGAAAGAAATTATATCGGATACAAAAAATTAATTTGACATGATTTGGTAATTTCTTAAAAATCTAATGAAACAAAAGGTCAACCCAAAGTAAACCTGATTAATTTGGTGCTGGAGGTTGGATTACTGGCAAAGTGCATTCCTGAGAACTGAGTGAGAAGGGTGTTGTATTCAGGGGTCAAGTCCTGGGGAAAAAAGAGTGAGAACTCCCACCCAAGATTCACTCCCCCACCAAAAAAAAAAAAATAGGACATCGGGGCACATCAGGGGATGGGGCACATCAGGGGGCACATTACAGGGCACATCTGTGGATCTTACTTGCCAGCATGCAGAGTAGCGCAGGAAGCGTCTGTCTGTAATTAGTTCTCTCTCATGTCATGCAGTGCTGCTCGCTCCCCGGTGGCCCCTCCTCTCTTCTTGTCTATCCCAGATAATGTCACAAGCCAATGGCGATAGAAAAAAAGAGAGGAGGGGCCGCCGGGGAGCGAGCAGTGCTGAGTGACATGAGAGCGAACTTATTACAGACAGACGCTTCCTGCTCTACTCTGCATGCATCTCATTCGGGTCGGGCGGCTCTAGTCCTGCAAAGGGAACGGCTGTGAAAAAAGTGCAGGGACGCCGTTGCCACGTGTTCCCGCAGGACTCGAGCCCTGGTCGTATTGTATTTGAACAGAGGAGAAGAGATATTGTCATTGTTTGTGTTAATAGATTCAATAAACAAACGACTTTCCAAACTACGAATCATTATCATAAATATATATGTACATAAATATAGAATTTCAACTAATACGAAAGAAATTAAAGCGGATATAACGAATGGATTCAACATGATTCGAGATTCAGTATAATGAATATTGACACTATACAGAAATAATGAATTATGTGAAAAACAATTAATGTAACATAACGAATATAACAGAATGAAATTATGTATTTTACGAATGAAAACAAAACGAAACTAAACAATATTTTCCGTTGTGCACAAGTGCACAAGTCTAATGAAAACATTATTTTTTACACAAAGTTGTCAATTTATAAGATATTACTAACACATAGCATGTACATACCAAAAATGTCACCCCAAAATACATTCTGATACGCCTCCTGAGTATAGCGGTACCACATGTGTGAGACTAAGGCCCCTTTCACACTGGGGCGGTTTTCAGGCGGTACGGCGCTAAAAATAGCGCCTGTATACCGCCTGAAAAAACCGGCCCCATTCACTCCAGTGTGAAAGCCGGCGGGCTTTCACACTGGAGCGGTGCGCTAGCAGGACCGCAACAAAAGTCCTGCTAGCAGCATCTTTGGAGCGGTGTAGGAGCGGTGTATTTACCGCTCCTATACCGCTCGTTCCCATTGAAATCAATGGGAAACCGCGGGGATACCGCCCGCAAACCGCCGCTGCAGCGGCGGTTTGCGGAGGTTTTTAACCCTTTTGCGGCCGCTAGCGGGGGTTAAAACCACCCGCTAGCGGCCGCATACCACGGGTAAAGCGATGGTAAGCAGCGCTAAATATAGCGCTGCTTTACCGTCGCCGCCCCGCACCGCTCAGGTGTGAAAGCAGCCTTATACACAGCCTGGTCATATACAGAGCCTTCTAGGAGCATAAATTACACATATGATTTTTTGACTACCGATTACATTTTTGAAGGACCTTCATATTTCTAACACATAGCAGGTACATAACAAATAACAAAAGATTACCTGTGGTTTTAGTAGTTCAGTGGTCCACAGAGGAGAGCAGGCAGGAATACTGTCCATAGTTAATACAGGCAGAGATACCGTCAGCATAACCAAAGCATTGGTCCAGGTAGCAGGCAGAGATACAATGTTTATCCTCATGACATGTCACAGGAAGCACCCTCATGGCTAACAGAGGACAGATCTAGAATTAGTCTTGAAAAATGTAACATTAATAAGTCACCGGGACCAGATGGCTTGCACCTGAGAGTCCTTAAGGACCTCAGTCAAGTAATTGCCAGACCATTGTTCCTAATTTTTACGAACAGTCTACTGACTGGAATGGTACCAGCTGATTGGAGAAAAAACAATGTAGCACCAATATTTAAAAAAGGACAAAGTTACATCCCTGGGAATTACAGACCAGTTAGCCTAACATCAATTGTATGCAAGCTCTTGGAGGGGATGATAAGGGACTATATATATGATTTTAGTAATGACAATGGTATCATTATCACTAATCAGCATGGATTCATGAAGAATCGTTCTTGCCAAACCAATATATTAACTTTCTATTTGGAGGTGAGCTGCCATCTAGATAAAGGAAGGCCCTTAGATGTGGTGTATCTGGATTTTGCAAAAGCATTTGATACAGTTCCCCATAAACGTTTACTGTACAAAGTAAGGTCCATTGGCAAAGACCATAGGGTGAGTACATAGAATTAAAATTGGCAAAAGGGGCGAGTTCAGAGGGTAGTGATAAATGGGGAGTACTCGGATAGGTCACGGGTGGAAAGTGTGGTCCCCCAGGGTTCTGTCCTGGGATCAATCCAATTTAATTTATCCATAAACGACCTGGAGGATGGGATAAACAGCTCAATCTCTGTATTTGAGGATGATACTAACCTAAGCAGGGCAATAACTTTTCCGTAGCTGTGGGGCAGCGGGCGAGCACCCACAGCGCATGGTACCAGCTGAATGGTACTAGCTGATTGGAGAAAAACCAATGTAGCACCAATATTTAAAAAAGGACAAAGTTACCTCCCTGGGAATTACAGACCAGTTAGCCTAACATCAATTGTATGCAAGCTCTTGGAGGGGATGATATATATATGATTTTAGTAATGACAACGGTATCATTAGCACTAATCAGCATGGATTCATGAAGAATCGTTCTTGCCAAACCAATCTATTAACCTTCTATTTTGAGGTGAGCTGCCATCTAGATAAAGGAAGGCCCTTAGATGTGGTGTATCTAGATTTTAAAAAAGCATTTGATACAGTTCCCCATAAACGTTTACTGTACAAAGTAAGGTCCATTGGCAAAGACCATAGGGTGAGTACAT
Source organism: Lithobates sylvaticus (assembly GCA_028564925.1). Classification (NCBI taxonomy): domain Eukaryota; kingdom Metazoa; phylum Chordata; class Amphibia; order Anura; family Ranidae; genus Lithobates; species Lithobates sylvaticus. The sequence goes on from CM053030.1 coordinate 285,052,759, forward strand.
AGAATGAAAAATGGCTACAGGGGCGAGTTCAGAGGGTAGCGATAAATGGGGAGTACTCGGATAGGTCAGGGGTCCCCCAGGGTTCTGTCCTGGGACCAATCCAATTTAATTAATTCATAAACGACCTGGAGGATGGGATAAACAGCTCAATCTCTGTATTTGAGGACGATACTAACCTAAGCAGGGCAATAACTTTTCCGCAGCTGTGGGGCAACGGGCGGGCACCCACAGCGCATCGGCGCCAAGCATCCTGCCTCGCGTGTGACGTCATTCCTAGCGTCATCACGTGGAGCACGAGATTTCCAGCTTAGCCGTCGTGGCTGGGAAACATGGACATCTTCCGCGGGCGGTGTTTACCGCCTGCGTTGGAGCCCCTCCCTGTCCACGCCTTGCTAGCGTGACGCTGGTACGAGCTGGCGTGTACATGTGCGGGGCCCATATATATTTCCTCCCCTGACACGGTCTTATTGCTCCTGATTTGAAGATGCCATATTTCATTACAGCACCTGATCCTCCTTTTTGACATACATGTAAGATTTTCATAAGGTTACCTCACACATTGCTTTGTCATTTTTTATTTTTCTCATTGCTTTTGATGAATTGGGTTTGTTTTTTCTGGTTTATTGGCTTTTTTCTCTCTTCACCCCTTCCCATGCTCTTTTGCTCATTCATCACAGGTCACACTCTCACTTTTTCACTCATTATCACAATGTTAATTAACATTTTATTATCCCTATCCAGACCCACTAGCACCATCAGCACCTTGACAATGCACTTTTTATTCACCATCAGGCAGCCATCACAGGTTCACCTTTGTGTTTCCTATGAACAAGCAACTTGTCTCGTGTGGTCTCAGGGGGGATTTTGTATGTGCACCTTGCTGCATGAGGCTCTATATTACCTCAGCTCCCGGGAGAGACAATTCTTGGGGCCTTGGCCCTATGGTCACCGCATTCCATTCTATTGGACCCCATTTAAGTATTTAGGATGGGCTAACCCGCCTTTCCCTGATATTATCAGTTATAACTAGAATTTTATTCCATTATACTCTATAAATATATCTGAGTATCCGCCCCAGAAGAGTGTTCTTACACAAAACGTGTCGGACATATGTGATGCTGATTCATGTCTGTAATAGACTTATCAATTTAGATTTTATCTATCCATCAATTAGGGTTCTATTGTTTTATAATATCCTCACTTTTGTTGCAAGTGCTACTCATATGATGTATGTACATATATGAATTCATGTAATGTAATAATCAATTGTTTTAGAGCTGATATATATTTATGTACTTTCTTGTCCATGCCACACTTGTATGTAGATGTGTGGGTGGATTACATATGAATTTATATACCAATTGTCCATGTGGTCTTTAATATCGCCATGTTTTTAAACATCTTTCTATGATCAATAAATTGGTACTTTTTCAATTTACCTCCACTATGTGAACAACCTCATTTAAAGTCCCACTTTTCCTTCGTTATTTACATGGCAAATGAGGTTTAATGTATGAAAATGTAAAATACTGCATTTGGGTGGCAAAAATATGAATGCAATCTATACTCACTAGGGGGAGAACCTCTGGGGGAATCTAGGATGCAAAAGGACCTGGGGGTCCTAGTAGATGACAAGCACAGCAATGGCATGCAATGCCGAGCTGCTGCAAGCAAAACAAACAGAATATTGGCATGCATTAAAAAGGGAATTAACTTCAGGAGATAAAACACTAATTCTCCCACTCTACAAGACTCTGGTCCGGCCGCACCTGGAATATGTTGTCCAGTTCTAGGCACCAGTCCTCAGGAAGGATGTGCTGGAACTGGAGAGAGTCCAGAGAAGGGCAAGAAAACGAATAAATGGACTGGAGGACCTTAGTTATGAGGATAGGTTACGAGCACTGAACTTGTTCTCTCTGGAGAGGAGTAGGGATGAGCTCGGTGTTCGATTCAAACTCATGTTCGAATCAAACATCGGCCGTTCGCTCCTTCGTCGAAGCCAGAACTTTGTGGGCCGTTCGCACCAAATTCGTGTGACACGAATGGCCCCACGATGCACTGCGCCATCGCAGTGCATTGCTGGCTCATGATTGGCCAAGCATGCACTGTGACCCCGCATGCTTGGCCAATCACAGCGCCGGCAGCGAGGAGATCAATAATTGGCCACAGGCAGGATGCCTGTGGCCAATTATAGCTCAGGGGGGTTTAGTACACGCCCACCACTATATAAGGCCACTAGCGGCGGACTTGTGTAGTGTGTTGGCGTGCAGGGAGAGAGCAGGATAGGCAGGGACAGTGTCAGCTGTGCTTTTCTTGTAAACCTTGCGCTGTTACAGTGGGTGTAGAGTGTTGGCGTTCAGGGAGAGAGCAGGATAGGCAGGGACAGTGTCAGCTGTGCTTTTCTTGTAAACCTTGCGCTGTTACAGTGGGTGTAGTGTGTTGGCATTCAGGGAGAGAGCAGGATAGGCAGGGACAGTGTCAGCTGTGCTTTTCTTGTTAACCTTGCGCTGTTACAGTGGGTGTAGTGTGTTAGTGTTCAGGAAGAGAGCAGGATAGGCAGGGACAGTTCTAAACACTGAAAACACATGCCACTTCACAGGCATACTTTAGACACCCCAGGTACGATATTTAAAGGAATATTTCACTTTTATTTTTTTTTCACTTTATGCATCGTTAAAATGACTGCTCCCGAAAAAACTGCAGTTTTTAAAACTTTTTTTTGCATTGATACATGTCCCCCGGGGCAGGACCCGGGTCCCCAAACCCTGTTTAGGACAATAACATGCATATTAGCCATTATAATTAGCACTTTCGATTTTGAACGTTCGCGTCCATTGTATTTAATAGGGTTCTAATGTTCGCACAAACTTTCGGTCCGTTCGCAGGTTCTGGTGCAAACCGAACGGGGGGGGGGTGTTCGGCTCATCCCTAGAGAGGAGACGCTTGAGAGGGGATATGATTTCAACGTACAAATACCGTACTGGTGACCCCACAAAAGGGATAAAACTTTTCCACGAAAGGGAATTTAATAAGACATGTGGCCATTCACTGAAACTAGAAGAAAAGCGGTTTAACCTTAAACTGCGTAGAGGGTTCTTTAAAGTAAGAGCGGTTAGGATGTGGAATTCTCTTTCACAGGCAGTGGTTTTAGCGGGGAGCATCGATAAATAAATAGAAAAATTAGATAAGCATCTGAACGACCACAACATACAGGGATATACATGTAAAACTGACATAAAATCATACACATAGGTTGGACTTGATAGACGTGTGTCTTTTTTCAACCTCACCTACTTTGTAACTATGTAACTATGTCCAGGCAGAAATACTGTCCATAGTCAGTAGAGGCAGCAGGCAAAGATATGGTCAACACAGCCAAAGTATTGATCCAGGCAGCAGGAAGAAACATGTTCCATAAAGTCCTGGGTCATTACTGGCAGCGATATGGTCAGCACAGCCAAAGTATTGGTCCAGGCAGCAGGAAGGACCATCAAGCTTAGGGCCAGGGGGACAGGGGTAGAGGCTTCTCCTATCCCAACCTCTTTTGCCCCCGGACACCAGATTTGTCACACTTAAGTGTTTCGGAACATCAAACCAATTTGAACAATAGTCAAGGACAACACAAGTAAACACAAAATGCAATTTGTAAATGAAGGTGTTTATTATTAAAGGTGAAAAAAAATCCAAACCATCATGGCCCTGTGTGAAAAAGTGATTGCCCCCCTTGTTAAAACATACTATAACTGTGGTTGTCCACACCTGAGTTCAATTTCTCTAGCCACACCCAGGCCTGATTATTGCCACACCTGTTCACAATCAAGGCATCACTTAAATAGGAGCTGCTTGACACAGTAAGGTCCACCAGAAGATCCTTAAAAGCTACACATCATGCAGAGACCCAAAGAAATTCAGGAACAATTGAGAAAGAAAGTAATTGAGATCTATCAGTCTGGAAAGGGTTATAAAGCCATTTCCAAAGCTTTGGGAATCCAGCGAACCACAGTGAGAGCCATTATCCACAAATGGCGAAGACAAGGAACAGTGGTGAACCTTCCCAGGAGTGGCTGCCGCCCAAAATTACCCCAAGAGCGCAGCGACGACTCATCCAAGAGGTCACAAAAGACCCCACAACAACGTCCAAGGAACTGCAGGCCTCACTTGCCTCAGTTAAGGTCAGCGTTCATGCCTCCACCATCAGGAAAAGACTGGGCAAAAATGGCCTGCATGGCAGAGTTCCAAGGAGAAAACCACTGCTGAGCAAAAAGAACATCAAAGCTCGTCTCAATTTCTCCACAACACATCTTGATGATCCCCAAGACTTTTGGGACAACATTCTGTGGACCGATGAGACAAAAGTGGAACTCTTTGGAAGGTGTGTGTCCAAGTATATCTGGCGTAGAAGGAACACTGTATTTCAGAAAAAGAACATTATACCAACAGTAAAATATGGTGGTGGTAGTGTGATGGTCTGGGGCTGTTTTGCTGCTTCAGGACCTGGAAGACTTGCCGTGATAAAAGGAACTATGAATTCTGCTGTCTACCAAGAGATCCTGAAGGAGAATGTCCGACCATCTGTTCGTGTACTCAAGCTGAAACGAACTTGGGTTCTGCAGCAGGACAATGATCCTAAACACACCAGCAAGTCCACCACCGAATGGCTGAAGAAAAACAAAATGAAGACTTTGGAGTGGCCTAGCCAAAGTCCTGACCTGAATCCTATTGAGATGTTGTGGTATGACCTTAAAAAGGCCGTTCATGCTCGAAAACCCTCTAATGTAACTGAATTAGGACAATTCTGCAAAGATGAGTGGGCCAAAATTCCTCCAGGACGCTGTAAAAGCCTCATTGCACGTTATCGCAAATGCTTGGTTGCAGTTGTTGCTGCTAAGGGTGGCCCAACCAGTTATTAGGTTTAGGGGGCAATCACTTTTTCACACAGGGCCATGATGGTTTGGATTTTTTTTCACCTTTAATAATAAACACCTTCATTTACAAATTGCATTTTGTGTTTACTTGTGTTGTCCTTGACTATTGTTTAAATTGGTTTGATGTTCCGAAACACTTAAGTGTGACAAACATGCAAAGGAACAGGAAATGAGGAAGGGGGCAAACACTTTTTCACACCACTGTATATATGTACATAAATATCGAATTTCAACTAATACGAAAGAAATTAAAGCGGATATAACGAATGTATTCAACATGATTTGAGATTCAGTATAATGAATATTGACACTATACAGAAATAATGAATTATGTGAAAAACAATTAATGTAACATAACGAATATAACAGAATGAAATTATGTATTTTACGAATGAAAACAAAACGAAACTAAACAATATTTTCCGTTGTGCACAAGTGCACAAGTCTAATGAAAACATTATTTTTTACACAAAGTTGTCAATTTATAAGATATTACTAACACATAGCATGTACATACCAAAAATGTCACCCCAAAATACATTCTGATACGCCTCCTGAGTATAGCGGTACCACATGTGTGAGACTTATACACAGCCTGGTCATATACAGAGCCTTCTAGGAGCATAAATTACACATATGATTTTTTGACTACCGATTACATTTTTGAAGGACCTTCATATTTCTAACACATAGCAGGTACATAACAAATAACAAAAGATTACCTGTGGTTTTAGTAGTTCAGTGGTCCACAGAGGAGAGCAGGCAGGAATACTGTCCATAGTTAATACAGGCAGAGATACCGTCAGCATAACCAAAGCATTGGTCCAGGTAGCAGGCAGAGATACAATGTTTATCCTCATGACATGTCACAGGAAGCACCCTCATGGCTAACAGAGGACAGATCTAGAATTAGTCTTGAAAAATGTAACATTAATAAGTCACCGGGACCAGATGGCTTGCACCTGAGAGTCCTTAAGGACCTCAGTCAAGTAATTGCCAGACCATTGTTCCTAATTTTTACGAACAGTCTACTGACTGGAATGGTACCAGCTGATTGGAGAAAAAACAATGTAGCACCAATATTTAAAAAAGGACAAAGTTACATCCCTGGGAATTACAGACCAGTTAGCCTAACATCAATTGTATGCAAGCTCTTGGAGGGGATGATAAGGGACTATATATATGATTTTAGTAATGACAATGGTATCATTATCACTAATCAGCATGGATTCATGAAGAATCGTTCTTGCCAAACCAATCTATTAACTTTCTATTTGGAGGTGAGCTGCCATCTAGATAAAGGAAGGCCCTTAGATGTGGTGTATCTGGATTTTGCAAAAGCATTTGATACAGTTCCCCATAAACGTTTACTGTACAAAGTAAGGTCCGTTGGCAAAGACCATAGGGTGAGTACATAGAATTAAAATTGGCAAAAGGGGCGAGTTCAGAGGGTAGTGATAAATGGGGAGTACTCGGATAGGTCACGGGTGGAAAGTGTGGTCCCCCAGGGTTCTGTCCTGGGATCAATCCAATTTAATTTATCCATAAACGACCTGGAGGATGGGATAAACAGCTCAATCTCTGTATTTGAGGATGATACTAACCTAAGCAGGGCAATAACTTTTCCGTAGCTGTGGGGCAACGGGCGAGCACCCACAGCGCATGGTACCAGCTGAATGGTACCAGCTGATTGGAGAAAAACCAATGTAGCACCAATATTTAAAAAAGGACAAAGTTACCTCCCTGAGAATTACAGACCAGTTAGCCTAACATCAATTCTATGCAAGCTCTTGGAGGAGATGATATATATATGATTTTAGTAATGACAACGGTATCATTAGCACTAATCAGCATGGATTCATGAAGAATCGTTCTTGCCAAACCAATCTATTAACCTTCTATTTTGAGGTGAGCTGCCATCTAGATAAAGGAAGGCCCTTAGATGTGGTGTATCTAGATTTTAAAAAAGCATTTGATACAGTTCCCCATAAACGTTTACTGTACAAAGTAAGGTCCATTGGCAAAGACCATAGGGTGAGTACATAGAATGAAAAATGGCTACAGGGACGAGTTCAGAGGGTAGCGATAAATGGGGAGTACTCGGATAGGTCAGGGGTGGAAAGTGGGGTCCCCCAGGGTTCTGTCCTGGGACCAATCCAATTTAATTAATTCATAAACGACCTGGAGGATGGGATAAACAGCTCAATCTCTGTATTTGAGGACGATACTAACCTAAGCAGGGCAATAACTTTTCCGCAGCTGTGGGGCAACGGGCGGGCACCCACAGCGCATCGGCGCCAAGCATCCTGCCTCGCGTGTGACTTCATTCCTAGCGTCATCACGTGGAGCACGAGATTTCCAGCTTAGCCGTCGTGGCTGGGAAACATGGACATCTTCCGCGGGCGGTGTTTACCGCCTGCGTTGGAGCCCCTCCCTGTCCACGCCTTGCTAGCGTGACGCTGGTACGAGCTGGCGTGTACATGTGCGGGGCCCATATATATTTCCTCCCCTGACACGGTCTTATTGCTCCTGATTTGAAGATGCCATATTTCATTACAGCACCTGATCCTCCTTTTTGACATACATGTAAGATTTTCACAAGGTTACCTCACACATTGCTTTGTCATTTTTTATTTTTCTCATTGCTTTTGATGAATTGGGTTTGTTTTTTCTGGTTTATTGGCTTTTTTCTCTCTTCACCCCTTCCCATGCTCTTTTGCTCATTCATCACAGGTCACACTCTCACTTTTTCACTCATTATCACAATGTTAATTAACATTTTATTATCCCTATCCAGACCCACTCGCACCATCAGCACCTTGACAATGCACTTTTTATTCACCATCAGGCAGCCATCACAGGTTCACCTTTGTGTTTCCTATGAACAAGCAACTTGTCTCGTGTGGTCTCAGGGGGGATTTTGTATGTGCACCTTGCTGCATGAGGCTCTATATTACCTCAGCTCCCGGGAGAGACAATTCTTGGGGCCTTGGCCCTATGGTCACCGCATTCCATTCTATTGGACCCCATTTAAGTATTTAGGATGGGCTAACCCGCCTTTCCCTGATATTATCAGTTATAACTAGAATTTTATTCCATTATACTCTATAAATATATCTGAGCATCCGCCCCAGAAGAGTGTTCTTACACAAAACGTGTCGGACATATGTGATGCTGATTCATGTCTGTAATAGACTTATCAATTTAGATTTTATCTATCCATCAATTAGGGTTCTATTGTTTTATAATATCCTCACTTTTGTTGCAAGTGCTGCTCATATGATGTATGTACATATATGAATTCATGTAATGTAATAATCAATTGTTTTAGAGCTGATATATATTTATGTACTTTCTTGTCCATGCCACACGTGTATGTAGATGTGTGGGTGGATTACATATGAATTTATATACCAATTGTCCATGTGGTCTTTAATATCGCCATGTTTTTAAACATCTTTCTATGATCAATAAATTGGTACTTTTTCAATTTACCTCCACTATGTGAACAACCTCATTTAAAGTCCCACTTTTCCTTCGTTATTTACATGGCAAATGAGGTTTAATGTATAAAAATGTAAAATACTGCATTTGGGTGGCAAAAATATGAATGCAATCTATACTCACTAGGGGGAGAACCTCTGGGGGAATCTAGGATGCAAAAGGACCTGGGGGTCCTAGTAGATGACAAGCACAGCAATGGCATGCAATGCCGAGCTGCTGCAAGCAAAACAAACAGAATATTGGCATGCATTAAAAAGGGAATTAACTTCAGGAGATAAAACACTAATTCTCCCACTCTACAAGACTCTGGTCCGGCCGCACCTGGAATATGTTGTCCAGTTCTAGGCACCGGTCCTCAGGAAGGATGTGCTGGAACTGGAGAGAGTCCAGAGAAGGGCAAGAAAACGAATAAATGGACTGGAGGACCTTAGTTATGAGGATAGGTTACGAGCACTGAACTTGTTCTCTCTGGAGAGGAGTAGGGATGAGCTGTGTTCGATTCAAACTCATGTTCGAATCAAACATCGGCCGTTCGCTCCTTCGTCGAAGCCAGAACTTTGTGGGCCGTTCGCACCAAATTCGTGTGACACGAATGGCCCCACGATGCACTGTGCCATCGCAGTGCATTGCTGGCTCATGATTGGCCAAGCATGCACTGTGACGCCGCATGCTTGGCCAATCACAGCGCCGGCAGCGAGGAGATCAATAATTGGCCACAGGCAGGATGCCTGTGGCCAATTATAGCTCAGGGGGGTTTAGTACACGCCCACCACTATATAAGGCCGCCAGCGCGGCGGACTTGTGTAGTGTGTTGGCGTGCAGGGAGAGAGCAGGATAGGCAGGGACAGTGTCAGCTGTGCTTTTCTTGTAAACCTTGCGCTGTTACAGTGGGTGTAGAGTGTTGGCGTTCAGGGAGAGAGCAGGATAGGCAGGGACAGTGTCAGCTGTGCTTTTCTTGTAAACCTTGCGCTGTTACAGTGGGTGTAGTGTGTTGGCATTCAGGGAGAGAGCAGGATAGGCAGGGACAGTGTCAGCTGTGCTTTTCTTGTTAACCTTGCGCTGTTACAGTGGGTGTAGTGTGTTGGTGTTCAGGAAGAGAGCAGGATAGGCAGGGACAGTTCTAAACACTGGAAACACATGCCACTTCACAGGCATACTTTAGACACCCCAGGTACGATATTTAAAGGAATATTTCACTTTTATTTTTTTTTTCACTTTATGCATCGTTAAAATGACTGCTCCCGAAAAAACTGCAGTTTTTAAAACTTTTTTTTGCATTGATACATGTCCCCCGGGGGAAGGACCCGGGTCCCCAAACCCTGTTTAGGACAATAACATGCATATTAGCCATTATAATTAGCACTAATTAGCACTTTCGATTTTGAACGTTTGCGTCCATTGTATTTAATAGGGTTCTAATGTTCGCACAAACTTTCGGTCCGTTCGCAGGTTCTGGTGCAAACCGAACGGGGGGGGGTGTTCGGCTCATCCCTAGAGAGGAGACGCTTGAGGGGGGATATGATTTCAACGTACAAATACCGTACTGGTGACCCCACAAAAGGGATAAAACTTTTCCACGAAAGGGAATTTAATAAGACATGTGGCCATTCACTGAAACTAGAAGAAAAGCGGTTTAACCTTAAACTGCGTAGAGGGTTCTTTAAAGTAAGAGCGGTTAGGATGTGGAATTCTCTTTCACAGGCAGTGGTTTTAGCGGGGAGCATCGATAAATAAATAGAAAAATTAGATAAGCATCTGAACGACCACAACATACAGGGATATACATGTAAAACTGACATAAAATCATACACATAGGTTGGACTTGATAGACGTGTGTCTTTTTTCAACCTCACCTACTTTGTAACTATGTAACTATGTCCAGGCAGAAATACTGTCCATAGTCAGTAGAGGCAGCAGGCAAAGATATGGTCAACACAGCCAAAGTATTGATCCAGGCAGCAGGAAGAAACATGTTCCATAAAGTCCTGGGTCATTACTGGCAGCGATATGGTCAGCACAGCCAAAGTATTGGTCCAGGCAGCAGGAAGGACCATCAAGCTTAGGGCGCCAGGGGGACAGGGGTAGAGGCTTCTCCTATCCCAACCTCTTTTGCCCCCGGACACCAGACCCTGTTCTGGGAACACAGAAAACCAAAAACAGTTTTTCTCTACTCAAAATGCTATTCTGAAGCCTCTTGCATATGTGAGAACCCTGTGTACTAAAGTAGAAGGGCGAAAGATCAGTCCAAGTGGCAGGCAAAAACATGGTAGATTAACAGGCCGAGGTCGTGCACGTGGAAGTCAGAAACTTGGTATAAAACGGCAGGCAAAGACATCGTCTGTAAACAGGCCAGGGTCAGTTAACATGGAAGGTAGAAATATGGTAGCAGGCAAATAATCCACACAGATATTTGAAATGGGGAAGTGGCAGTCTGTTAAAAATAGGGGAACTAATATCTAATGGATGTGTGATAACTTCTGAAGCAATCTCCGATGCACAGGCCAGGTTGGGAGGGACATTGGGGGCAATAATAAATGGTATATTGTCTAACTCCCCCTGTGCTGCATACGTGACATTTCTTTTTGTGTCTTCTTCCTGATTGTGTGGGGGGAATGTCATAGGGAAAATGTTGCTCATGAAGTCGATCTCTTGAACTCTTGATGAAGGCGAATGCTTCCTGGGGCAGATCCTTGCTGGTAAATCAGGGCAGTGACAATGTCTTCAATATATATAGGTGATGGGTTGGTTTTTGGTTAATTTTTGGTAGCAGACAAACAAATTAATCATGGCCATATGAAAGAGATGAAATACAATTTTTTTATAACGGGACATTCGGGTTGACAAATATAGTTGTAGCATCTGTTCATTTAAATCCATACCTCATGAACAGATTATAACCGTGGACACATTCAGGCTTTACAACTGGGCCGCGTCCTCTCTGAATTAACACCAAGGTGTCATTGTGGATGATAAAGAGGATGCAAACATCTTTCTTATCCCTCCACTTCATAGCCAACACTTCCTCATTTCCCATAAATGCAGATTCCCCGTTTTGTAGCTTTTTTGTTATAACATTTTGTGGGAAGCCCTTCCTGTTTTTTTTTAAGGTACCGCAGGCCAGGGTTTTTTTACGGTAAAGGTGATGAATAAGTGGCAACCTAATATAATATTTGTCCACATATAAATGGTATCCTTTTTTGAACAGGGGGTATGCCAGTTCCCAGACACTTTTCCCACTGGTTCCAATGTATGTGGGGCACTCAGGGGGCTGGACCTGGAAGTCTTTGCCTTCATAAATGCAGAAGGTGTACATGTATCCAGTGGCTCTATCACAAAGTTTGTTTCGTTTTAACCCTGGATCTCTTACTTGGAATATATTGTTTGAACTTTAGTCGGCCAGCAAAGTGGATAAGGGATTCATCCACAGAAATATTTTGGTCTGGGATAAACACTTCAGCAAGTCGCTGGGAAAAATTATTTATTAGGGGGCATATTTTGTACAGTCTGTTGTGGTTGGGGTGATCTCGGGAAGGGCACTGCGTGTTATTAAAATGTAGGAAACGCATAATCATGTCATAGCGTGTCCTAGACATGACATCAGAATATATCAGCATGTGGTGGATGGGATTGGTGGACCAGTAGGCATGCAGTTCATTCTTCTTTGTAAGGCCCATATTAAATGTAAGGCCCAAAAACAATTTGAATTTGTCCAGTGTTAAGCCCCATACACACGCGCGGATTATCCGAGGACCAGGTCCGTCGGATCATGTCTGTCATACTTTGTCCGATGTTGGTTTTGCGTACACACGGTTGGACAAAGTTGTCGGAAAATCCGATCATTCTGAACGTGGTGACGTTTGTTGCCTACGACGGGACTAGGTAGAGGCTAGTAGCCAATAGCTTTGGTCTTGTAATGTGATCTGTGCATGCGTAGCACTTTGTCCGTCGGAATTCGCTACACACGATCGGATTTGGTGTGATCGGACCTTGTTGTCAAAAAATCGATCCAGCAGGAGATAGGACTTTGTCCGTCGGACAATCCGACGTACACTGTCCGATGGTGCCTACACGCGGTCGGATTTTTCGACAACATTGTCCGATAGGACAGAATCCATGCGAAAATCCGACCGTGTGTATGGGGCTTTAGACGTTGCCAATGGAACATACGGGTGTAGGATGAATCGGGGTTGGAGGCAATAAATTGCTCTGCATAGAGATTTGTTTGATCCACCATATTCTGCAACAAATCTTCTGGGAAAAATAAATAAAAATAATATAATTGGGAAAAAATTGTAGTATTGGGCTGCACACCTGGCTGTGAGGTGAAAGGGGGGATTATAGCTGACCCTGAGCTGGCAGACAACCATAAAGGGTTTGCCAGGGCATCGGGAAGGTAGGACTGGGCCCGGATTCTTTGGATTGGGTGTGTAATTCCAGTACTGGCACTGGGCTCCTCTTCCAGGGGTCTGGCGCTGCTGGTGGTAGGCGGGTCTTATGATCTTGGTCCTGTTTTCCTCTGCTGACTCGGACTCTGATCCACTACCCTCTACTGGCTCGTATTCTGAACCAGAATCGGATGATGGGAGCTCCCCGCTGGCTGTTTACCATGATCGGGGATGGGCTATGTCAATAAAATCCTCTTTAACATGTCCTCAAGAAATGTTATCTTCTGCACTCTCTGTGGGGATGGGATGAGTTCTCAGACCTTCCCCTTATAACGGTGGTCAAGGAGGGTTGCCAACCAATAATCATCCTTCTCCTTTATGCCACGTACTCTTCCCATCCCTAATGGTGGTATACCAACTCCCCGTTCTTTTTGTATGTATCCTTATCTTTGTCTAACTTGGATTAAAAGGGCCCCACACTATCAACAAGTCTCAAACGTACACTCAGGAACCAAGGTAATTTGTACAGTAACTACTTTCTATGCATGACCCTTATATTATATATCTATCTTAGAAACATATTAATCTCTCTAAAAAAAATCTTTATAAAATAAAAAAAAATAAAAAAGCAGTGGCAAAGCTGTAACTTATAGGCTACTTTCACACTGGGGTGTTGGGGGCATCGGCGGTAAAGCAGCGCTTTACAGTAGTTTTTGCGGATGTTTTCGGCTGCTAGTGGGGTGCTTTTAACCCCCGCTAGTGGCTGAAAAAGGGTTAAAACCAGTGCGCCGAACCGCAAGCAAATTGCCTGTGGTTCGGCGGCACTGCTTATTGATGTCAATGGGCAGGGGACGCGTTAGGAGCGGTGTATGCACCGCTCCTACAGCGCTGCAAAGATGCGGCTTGCAGGACTTTTTTACCATCGTGCCAGCGCACTGCTCCAGTGTGAAAGCACTCGGGCTTTCACATTAAATTGAGAGATGCTCTTTCAAGGCACTTTGCAGGCACTATTTTTAGTGTTATAACGCCTGTAAAGTGCCTCAGTGTGAAAGTAGCCTTATAGAGAATGGATGGAAGCCCAGGGCTCTCTTTGTGATTACAGCAGTTACAGCATCCTTAGAAAGGATCTCATGTTAAACAAATGTTTCTTCTGTAAGAGTAATGTACTGTAGCTTATTGTGATTCTTACTTAGAAAACAGCTGGAAGCATAGATTTCCTGCCGAAACTAACAGAGCAGCAAAATACTATTAGCTCATGATAAGTGAATCAACCTGTCATTGAGCAAACCTGATCTCCCAGCAGGCATTGTCTGGATAGTGGCTGATAGCTCAAAATATATGCTCTTTTATTAGAAGGCAGGTAAGCACAGGGAATTCATTTAATTAATCATACAACCCTGTGAACCAGCGAAAAATGCAGCAATTTTTCACCCTAATACAATAATCGAAATTTAAAAAACAAAGCTGCCTTTCTAAGTGTAGACATATGTAAGAACATACTAAATATAGGTTATATTTAGCATTTGGCCATCATCTGGCATGATCTGCTTCCCAGGGACAAGCAGAAATTAATTCTACAAAAAAAGTTAGAGCTTGCAATTAGAAATCACAGAATACAATGGATTTTTCAGTTTTCAGAAGAAAGTCAATTATTCGATGATGTTTTATTTATTTTTACTTTATTCCAAAAAAAAATAATAATCAATGGGGGAGTTCATAACTAATGAACTCCATCTAAATTTAATGAAGGGAGATGACCCTACAAAAAGAGCGCACACTTCTTTGTGTCACTCTGGTACAGTGGAAAAAGAAAAACTTTAATAATGTATATTTACACAAGGTGTAACAAAAGATCATGGAACTCCATTGTACAATTTTGATGGGGCACCCTGCAGACCTCACTCTTTAGTACATGGACAACACTATATCTTTAAACTTCACATAAGGTATGTCTAATCAAGGCCAGGTAGGAGGAGAGCTGTCAACATGGTTATTACACTACTAAGCTTAAGCCACGAGGATATACAAGTAAGTTGCAGGGAAAGAGGAGGGCAGCAGTGCAAAAAATGTACTTTAAGTCTTTCTTTTTCAGCTTACTACCCTTTCCTCTGTCACTCATCAGTCTTTTTTAAAATCAAATAATTTTTGTAGCAGTAAAAGATCTCAGAGTCTTGGTGTAAATTATAAACTTTTGAAATTAGCAATAAATAAATATAAATATGAATAAAGGTCTGCAAACCACTATTAATTACAGGGTAAGCACACCACACAACAAGAATGCTTTTGCAATAAAGTTGTATTAAGCATATGCATAGAATAGGTACAGGTATCCAAGTATGTCATATCACATAAGGCATATTACAGCATAAGTATTTACTACACAGTAAATTCCAATTTATAACCAAAAAGAATACATGCATGTACAGTATATACAGTGGTGTGAAAAAGTGTTTGCCCCCTTCCTCATTTCCTGTTCCTTTGCATGTTTGTCACACTTAAGTGTTTCGGAACATCAAACCAATTTAAACAATAGTCAAGGACAACACAAGTAAACACAAAATGCAATTTGTAAATTAAGGTGTTTATTATTAAAGGTGAAAAAAAATCCAAACCATCATGGCCCTGTGTGAAAAAGTGATTGCCCCCTAAACCTAATAACTGGTTGGGCCACCCTTAGCAGCAACAACTGCAACCAAGCGTTTGCGATAACGTGCAATGAGGCTTTTACAGCGTCCTGGAGGAATTTTGGCCCACTCATCTTTGCAGAATTGTCCTAATTCAGTTACATTAGAGGGTTTTCGAGCATGAACGGCCTTTTTAAGGTCATACCACAACATCTCAATAGGATTCAGGTCAGGACTTTGGCTAGGCCACTCCAAAGTCTTCATTTTGTTTTTCTTCAGCCATTCGGTGGTGGACTTGCTGGTGTGTTTAGGATCATTGTCCTGCTGCAGAACCCAAGTTCGTTTCAGCTTGAGTACACGAACAGATGGTCGGACATTCTCCTTCAGGATCTCTTGGTAGACAGCAGAATTCATAGTTCCTTTTATCACGGCAAGTCTTCCAGGTCCTGAAGCAGCAAAACAGCCCCAGACCATCACACTACCACCACCATATTTTACTGTTGGTATAATGTTCTTTTTCTGAAATACAGTGTTCCTTCTACGCCAGATATACTTGGACACACACCTTCCAAAGAGTTCCACTTTTGTCTCATCGGTCCACAGAATGTTGTCCCAAAAGTCTTGGGGATCATCAAGATGTGTTGTGGAGAAATTGAGACGAGCTTTGATGTTCTTTTTGCTCAGCAGTGGTTTTCTCCTTGGAACTCTGCCATGCAGGCCATTTTTGCCCAGTCTTTTCCTGATGGTGGAGGCATGAACGCTGACCTTAACTGAGGCAAGTGAGGCCTGCAGTTCCTTGGACGTTGTTGTGGGGTCTTTTGTGACCTCTTGGATGAGTCGTCGCTGCGCTCTTGGGGTAATTTTGGGCGGCAGCCACTCCTGGGAAGGTTCACCACTGTTCCTTGTCTTCGCCATTTGTGGATAATGGCTCTCACTGTGGTTCGCTGGATTCCCAAAGCTTTGGAAATGGCTTTATAACCCTTTCCAGACTGATAGATCTCAATTACTTTCTTTCTCAATTGTTCCTGAATTTCTTTGGGTCTCGGCATGATGTGTAGCTTTTAAGGATCTTCTGGTGGACCTTACTGTGTCAAGCAGCTCCTATTTAAGTGATGCCTTGATTGTGAACAGGTGTGGCAATAATCAGGCCTGGGTGTAGTGATCTAATCTATAATCGTTCCTTCCTCGTAGTGATGGGTATATATATATATAGTTATTGAAAAAGTACTTCCCGCAGCAAAACCCGATTCTCCCAGAGAGAGATTTTATTGACTTCCAAAACAGAACATTATTACAGATGACAAAATCCAGCAGAGTACATGACAAGGAATTTCTTCTCCTAGACCCGTCTTTCTCTCTAGACTAGCTGACAACCTGCCTGTCTTCTCATATACTGATCTGACACTGGGGGGGGGGGGGGTCAACCAAATGTTTACCATGAATACCCCCCTCAATTCTAATTACCATCAGTAAATACTAGATTAAAAGGCTATCCCTCACACACACAACTTGCATAAGATTTACACATCAAAGGGTAACAGATAACATTGTCTTTGATGTGTGCGACTACTGATTAGATTAAGAGATGACACCTGGACACCCTTTTGAGGTGTAGAATAGACTTGAATCCCCAATCTATATTCTTGCATAATGAATTTGTCTTAGAATGCCTAAATAGAATGTCTATACGAACTACATAAAAAACACTACATATATATATATAAATATGTATATATATATATATATATATATATATGTATACATATATATATATATATTAGATATAATATACTACATATACCCCCACTTGGGTCGTTCTAACTACTAGAACTGACCCATAAATCGAGCAACAAACATAGCATTACCGACTTGAGGTATTGGATGCTTCACAATGGCTCATATGAAATATAAAGTTGAAACTGGTTACATCTCTCTTCACCAGCCTCTAAAATATCCCCATGAAACAGTCATTAGATAATATAGCTTTAGACCATGACTGGAAAAGGATTCGGTAAACATCCTTATTATATCACATCAAGATCTTGAATATTGCACAAAAACGAGCGGATGTCGCAGTTCATTCTTCAATTTTCAACTTCATCATAACTCTCATTGAAAGTAGACTTGGTGTGCTTGGTGTGCTGGGAGCTCCGATCCACATAACTCCAGGATTCCTCTCCAGGCTCAAGGTTTTCATTTTCTTAAAGATGCTTTTGCACAAACACCAGCAAATCCCGAAATTCTACTTCCATCTTTATAGTAAGAAGAACCATCCATGTACCAGCATTCGCTTTCAAGTTCAAAAGGCTGAAAAAAACTGCTATTGCTGTACTTTGTAATTTGCTGTAGGCCGACTCCTCATTTCCATCCTTAATAGAGCAGTTGCTTGAATCATTCAGTCCATAATTCCACCTGAATGGTATACCAATCTATATACCAATCTATAATTCATATATCCATATAATCCATATATAATCCCCCACTTTCAGATAGAATCAGCTTGACATCAGCGTTTATCAGATCTTCTATCCAGACAAAGCAGCAGTGGAAAATCTTGCCAGTAAAGTTAGGTCTTTTTTTCATCCATATGTCAATAATATTAATGACTGATTCAACAAAGTTTCAAATCATGACTGGAGTGATGAACTTCACTCACCCCTCTTATAAATTTAGGAAAACCACCCAACATACTATAATTTATGCTATGCCAAGCCATTGTGCAGCATCTCACCTTAGATATCAAATATATTGATCAATATGCAATATGTAATATGCAACATGTAATGTAACATGAAAAATTATTTTCGGTTTAAATGTTTCGCTCTGGGTTTAAGATAAAGTTCAAGAAATAAAACATAATAAAATAAAAAAAATAAAAAAATAAAAATAAAAATGGAAAAGGGTGAAAAATAAAAATAAAAAATAGGGCTTGATGAATAAAAATGGGAAAGGGTGAAAAATAAAAAAAAAAAAAATATAGGGAAAAGTCCATTGTCCAAATCAAAAAGTAAAAAAAAAAGGTCAATTGCTTGATGAATATTGAGAGAGTCCATGATATTGTTTATTCAGTGTTTCTCCCCCACTAGCCAGAAATTTCAGCTTGCAGTTCACATGCTATGCGGATGCAGTATCTTCAATATCTGAAAGACAAAAAACTCTCCAACAAAACTAATTAGCAAGATCCTTAAACATTCTTTGAAGTTAAAACAAAGGACTATTTACACATCCACAGGTTGAAACTAAACCACCCCCACTGCTAGCGAAATGTCATTTGTATTCAAAAACAGATCTGGATAATGTAATCTGTTTAGCTGTCCCAGCAATGTGTTATGTTCCATTTTCATTTTATCGTACTCAATCTTCAAGTGGTCATATTTCTGTTTTAACTGAGAAAATGGTATCCAAGCCTTAGATACCTTTTTATTATGATTTTGGTCAGCTCTGCTTTTCATATTAATATCACCTATATTTGACCTGGTGTCTCCTCTTTGATTGTTATCATAAGACATTATCTTTTGATCTTTATGTTCAGTATTTGTCCTAAACAATGTGGCTAAATCAATCTTGACAGCTTGCTCATTTGACTTTCTCCATAAATTGTCTGCTTTCAACAATACATCTTTTAAATCATGGGGATTTGGGGTAACTAGTAAAATATTTTGTCTAATCTCTTCGTTCAAAGCATGTAGAAATATACTCATATGTAACAAGCCACCATGCTCAAATGCAAGATTATTACTGACCAATATTTCCATAATAGATTTTATCCTTCCTGACAACTCGTAGGGAGATTCATTTTTCATTTGTTTGATCTTCCCATGAACAGTAACATCAGAACGTACACCATACAAAACACATAACAATTCCATCAATATGTCCCTTGTCCTCATTGGTTGAGTACAGATCTGCTTAATTCTCACCCAAAGACTATTTCCTATAGAATGTTGCATAACTCTGTCTAAATCAGATGGGTTGAGATTGTACATATCTCTGACATTCTGCAAGTCACAAAACCATTTTAAAAATCTGTTTAAATCATGGCAGGGAATCATTCCTATTTCTTTAAGAATTGCATCTAATTCTTTTGGTTTCAAAGGCTTCATTACAAGCTGAACTTCACCTGCATTATTATTATTGTTATAAACTGTGGTGGTCACAGTGGGTGCGGCTGGCAATGAATTATCAGATTTAATATGAGGTTCTGTTTCATTTGATAGAATGTTTGTATTTGCATTTTGCTGCAGATTGCTGAATCCACGATTCGATGCATATCTGCATTCCTGAGATCTCTTCTCTAATTCCATAATTCTTAATTTCAATCTCTCATTTTCCTCTGATAATTCATTACAACGTTTAGACTTCTCAAGCAGAGCTTCCCCAATGGTGACTGCATGCAATTTTAAATTTACAGTCTCAGATTCTGATTGGTTTTGTAACCTCTGACAAACCTTGTTGCTATTATCAACTGCACTCTGTAACTGGGTAATTTCCTCAACCTTATCCTTCAACGAACTTTCCATTGTTAAACAGCAAGATAACAAGCCCTGTACAATACAACCTTTTCTTTTACTTTCTGAAATTTTGCTCTCAAAAACAGTTTTTTCTAAAAATTCATTCATCATAGTCCATGTCTGCTTATATTTTTCTGGCACTTCATAAGGACCGCCATGACGCTTAATACATTTTAACACCCATCTGTTAACTTTATCAGAACTGACACTAGCTTCACACTGAGTAAGCATTTTTACTATATTATTAATAATTTAAAAAGAGAGAAATATTTTACTCACCGCATTAATTACTCCTTCAGCTTCCAGTTCAGGTCTTCTGGTACACGATACAGTCCTTTTTCTTCGTTTCCAGTCTCCAGAGAATAATTCTGGGGTTCCAAACTTGTTTGATTTTGTAGATCAGACTCTCTTATGTCACAACCAGACGTTAGAGTCACAGCACAGGTCTTGGGTCTCCATCAGACTTCTGTCCAACTCACGGATTGTTATCACCACGATTTCTAATACAAAGTCCTGAAAATGCTCTTCTGGTCGCTTGAACGGCACCAATGTAGTGAGCTAATCTATAATCGTTCCTTCCTCGTAGATGGTATATAGTTATTGAAAAGTACTTCCCGCAGCAAAACCCGATTCTCCCAGAGAGAGATTTTATTGACTTCCAAAACAGAACATTATTACAGATGACAAAATCCAGCAGAGTACATGACAAGGAATTTCTTCTCCTAGACCCGTCTTTCTCTCTAGACTAGCTGACAACCTGCCTGTCTTCTCATATACTGATCTGACACTGGGGGGGGGGGGTCAACCAAATGTTTACCATGAATACCCCCCTCAATTCTAATTACCATCAGTAAATACTAGATTAAAAGGCTATCCCTCACACACACAACTTGCATAAGATTTACACATCAAAGGGTAACAGATAACATTGTCTTTGATGTGTGCGACTACTGATTAGATTAAGAGATGACACCTGGACACCCTTTTGAGGTGTAGAATAGACTTGAATCCCCAATCTATATTCTTGCATAATGAATTTGTCTTAGAATGCCTAAATAGAATGTCTATACGAACTACATAAAAAACACTACATACATATATATATATATTAATATGTATATAATATAATATATATATATATATATAACATATTTTTATAATATTTATATTATTATCTTTTATATATTTTAATATTACAATGCATTGTTCCTTTTTTTACCACTAGATGGTGCACATTGCCTGAATATGTATGAAGCAATGCCTAAGCTTTCACACAAGAGTTTTTTTTACCCATTATAATATTAACTTTACAACATGTGCTTTTCTAACTTTATTGAACTTGCATAAATCAGGTTTAAATATACCTATGTAGAACAGTCAAGAGCTTATAATATACATTTTAGACATTTGTTCTGACTAATGCAGTATTCTCATGTTTTTGTTCCCTTTCCACTGTTTCTCACACATGCTGTTCTAAACTTCAAATTATAGCAAAACTATAGCATCAAATCTGCTAAAACTTTCCCTGCATCTGCTCAAGATGTTTAGGAATCCTACTATCATAGCTTAATACAGATTAGGAACGATTTAGAGTACATACCTGCAAAGAATCACACAAACAGCATGTAACAAGACCACTGTACTTTATGGCTGGAATAATTTCATTCCAGTCACATGGTGTGTGTGGCCTTATATAGACACTGTTTGTGTACCTTCTCTGCCATCTACTGGTTATTGCTTGAATAGCAGGAAGGTATTTCTTTGCTTAGAAATAAAATAAAATAAATGAATATGTACTTTGCTTTGGGGTGTCTGTTTTGTGACCATATAGACCCCAGTCCGTCACAAAAACAATTACATGTTATATACTGTATTAACATAATTTGTTAGTGGCTGTGCAGCCCTTATACAAACTTTATTTTTTTTTCAGAACAGACTATAGTTGTCTTGTCAGTTTAATCTGAGGGGACGCACTGGAATTTTTGTAGTATGTAGTAGTATGTAGTATGGTGTGTAAAATAATGAAAGATATACATTTTAAAAATGTAAAGAAATGTAACAATCATCAGAATGTGTTTGAATATGCCGTGCAATTCCATAAAAAATAAAAGTTCATTTGAAATACTGGAATTTTTTAACAACCTCATCACATCATCCCATTACCTGAATGTGACATTGCTAAAGGACTCTCTTGTTGAGTAGGATTTAGCACATACAGTATACATGGTGTGATTACAGCACATTCTTTGAGTGAGTTTTCATTTGCTTTTTTTAATAGATATTTGAGGTTTTACAGGAGATCACTGTGAACTACTGTTATCTGACCATACTCTTAGTGGTCAATTATGTCTGGTGAGTTTCTTCACCTTAGATGGGATAGCACTGTGTGGAGCACCATTTAGTAGTCTATAGCATTTAAGGAATATTCTAAGCAGAGCAAGGTAATAATAGGAAGCCCAAAATAAGGAGATTACTATGAACTATTAACATTGAGTCTGACCATTCATTCTTAGTGGTCAATTATATCTGTTAAGTTTCTTAGCTTTAGGGTGGATATCACTATGTGAAAACACCATGTAAAAGAAAGGTTTCTCAAGAAACAGGACTTTAACCACTTGCCTACCAGCCATGAACACCCCCTTCCTGCCCAAGCTATTTTTCAGCTTTCAGCGCTGTCACATTTTGAATGACAATTGCCACGCTGTACCCAAATAAAATAAATTTACCCCACATATAGAGCTTTCTTTTGGTGGTATTTGATCACCTCTGCATTTTTTATTTCTTGCGCTATAAACAAAAGAAGAGGGACAACTATATTAGCAATATAGCAATATTTTTTACTTTTTGCTATAATAAATATCCAATTTTTTTTTTAAAACAATTTTTTTCCTCAGTTTAGGCTGATACGTAGTCTTCTACACATTTTTGGTAAAAATAAATCGCAATACGCGTATATTGATTGGTTTGCGCAAAAGTTATAGCATCTACAAAATAGGGGATAGATTTATAGCATTTTTATTATTTTTATTTTTTTTACTAGTAATGGTGGCTATCTGCGATTTTTATCGTGACTGCGATATTGCGGCAGACAGATCAGACACTTTTGACACATTTTTGGGACCATTCACAATTATACAGCGATCTGTGCTATAAAAAATGCATTGATTACTGTATAAATGTGACTGGCAGGGAAGGGGTTAACACTAGGGGGCAATTAAGGGGTTAATATGTTCCCTATGGAAGTGATTCTAACTGTGGGGGGAGGGGACTGACTGTGGGAGGAGACCGATCGGTGTCCCTATGTATAAGGGACACATCATCGGTCTCCTCTGACAGCACGTGGATCTGTGTGTTTACACACACAGATCCAGGTCCTGCTCAGTTACTGGGCAATCGCGGGTGCCTGGACGGACATCGCAGCCCGCTGGGCACGCGCATGGGGTCCCCAGTGACGCGGCGGAGCGTGTGCGCGCCCAATAGTGGCCGCAAAGGAAATCACATATAACGTCATATGACGGCGGCCCGGAATAGGTTCTTCGTCCCGCCGTCATATGATAGTGGGCGGGCAGGAAGTGGTTAAAGCACCATGAATGCCCAAAGAAAAATGTTTAGTAAAAAATAAAGTTTTTATTAATTAACATCATATCAAAAAAGAAGCTAAAACCCATAATGACATTGAAGTACACATGAAGTTGCACCATAAAAAGACGGAAGAAGCCCAAACCAACTGCCAACCAGACAGATGAAAGCCAACGCGTTTCGACATGTGAAGTGAGGGTCTTCGTCAAAAGAAAAGGGAGAGAGGGCTGAAAGGCTTCCATAAAAATACGAACATGGTTGATATAAAATATAATAATTATATATATATATATATATATATATATATATATATATATATATATATATATATATATACAGTGGTGTGAAAAAGTGTTTGCCCCCTTCCTCATTTCCTGTTCCTTTGCATGTTTGTCACACTTAAGTGTTTCGGAACATCAAACCAATTTAAACAATAGTCAAGGACAACACAAGTAAACACAAAATGCAATTTGTAAATTAAGGTGTTTATTATTAAAGTTGAAAAAAAATCCAAACCATCATGGCCCTGTGTGAAAAAGTGATTGCCCCCTAAACCTAATAACTGGTTGGGCCACCCTTAGCAGCAACAACTGCAACCAAGCGTTTGCGATAACGTGCAATGAGGCTTTTACAGCGTCCTGGAGAAATTTTGGCCCACTCATCTTTGCAGAATTGTCCTAATTCAGTTACATTAGAGGGTTTTCGAGCATGAACGGCCTTTTTAAGGTCATACCACAACATCTCAATAGGATTCAGGTCAGGACTTTGGCTAGGCCACTCCAAAGTCTTCATTTTGTTTTTCTTCAGCCATTCGGTGGTGGACTTGCTGGTGTGTTTAGGATCATTGTCCTGCTGCAGAACCCAAGTTCATTTCAGCTTGAGTACACAAACACATGGTCGGACATTCTCCTTCAGGATCTCTTGGTAGACAGCAGAATTCATAGTTCCTTTTATCACGGCAAGTCTTCCAGGTCCTGAAGCAGCAAAACAGCCCCAGACCATCACACTACCACCACCATATTTTACTGTTGGTATAATGTTCTTTTTCTGAAATGCAGTGTTCCTTCTACGCCAGATATACTTGGACACACACCTTCCAAAGAGTTCCACTTTTGTCTCATCGGTCCACAGAATGTTGTCCCAAAAGTCTTGGGGATCATCAAGATGTGTTGTGGAGAAATTGAGACGAGCTTTGATGTTCTTTTTGCTCAGCAGTGGTTTTCTCCTTGGAACTCTGCCATGCAGGCCATTTTTGCCCAGTCTTTTCCTGATGGTGGAGGCATGAACGCTGACCTTAACTGAGGCAAGTGAGGCCTGCAGTTCCTTGGACGTTGTTGTGGGGTCTTTTGTGACCTCTTGGATGAGTCGTCGCTGCGCTCTTGGGGTAATTTTGGGCGGCCGGCCACTCCTGGGAAGGTTCACCACTGTTCCATGTCTTCGCCATTTGTGGATAATGGCTCTCACTGTGGTTCGCTGGATTCCCAAAGCTTTGGAAATGGCTTTATAACCCTTTCCAGACTGATAGATCTCAATTACTTTCTTTCTCAATTGTTCCTGAATTTCTTTGGGTCTCGGCATGATGTGTAGCTTTTAAGGATCTTCTGGTGGACCTTACTGTGTCAAGCAGCTCCTATTTAAGTGATGCCTTGATTGTGAACAGGTGTGGCAATAATCAGGCCTGGGTGTGGCTAGAGAAATTGAACTCAGGTGTGGACAACCACAGTTATAGTATGTTTTAACAAGGGGGGCAATCACTTTTTCACACAGGGCCATGATGGTTTGGATTTTTTTTCACCTTTAATAATAAACACCTTCATTTACAAATTGCATTTTGTGTTTACTTGTGTTGTCCTTGACTATTGTTTAAATTGGTTTGATGTTCCGAAAAAACATGCAAAGGAACAGGAAATGAGGAAGGGGGCAAACACTTTTTCACACCACTGTATATATATATATATATATATATATATATATATATATATATATATATATATAAAATGTGATACAATTATATACAACAGTTCAATCAGTATAAATCTATATATGTTAATATCAAAGACTGACCTCGTGTGTTTGATGCTATATGCACTGGAGATCAAATGGCAAAGAAAAGGAGACGGGGATGTCCACATAAAAGAGACAGCAAGATGTCAGGTCAGGTGCAACCTTCTCCAGTGCACTACCAGGGTATCACCCAGAAAGGAGGATGGAGAACAGACACGAGAGACAAGAGGGGAACGGGTAGGCCAACCATACAGGGCAAATCACACTGGCTCAAGAACATAGAGGATGGCCGAAAAATACTCCTTAATGGTTAGTGTGGCATCTTTGGCTGCAATATATGCCTATTCACAAAAACAAGGTATAAGCAGGATTTAATGACTGATCTGAATAATAAGCCAAAATAAAATTGATAAATAGTGTTAATAATTATTCCAAAAGGAGATAGAGACCATACAGTAATTAACATATGTATTGTTGTTTTTAAGATCACTTAAGAGAAGAGAAGCCTAGTAATGCAGAGCAGTCAGACCCCAGAGGAGGATTTTTCCACAGGAGTCTCAAAGGTGGAGAAAATTAATGAACCACAGATGGCAAGACAAAAAGCAGTATACCTATATATGATATATATAGGGATGAAGAGGGCCAGAAAACCTGGGGTGGAAAGTAGAAGTATTAGATAGAATTGAGTGTAGTGTGTTCCGGCGTTAGGAACAGTGTCAGTGACATATAGTTATCTGCCTGTGATTCATTTCTGTGTGGGGATTAGTGTAGGGAAAGAGGAAAAATAGGCAGGGATAGTTTATTCTTCTCAGTGCTGTTCTCAATCTCTACCAATTCTTCTGGCCTGTTGTCATCTAAGGCAGCCAGCCAGCCAGCCAGCCATCTGCAGGAGTTAGTGTGTGTGTGTGCTCTGTGACTATAACACAGCACACTAAACCACCTTACCCTGTATCTGCCCTTCTGGGCTGTTGTCATCTAAGGCAGCCATCTGCAGGAGTTAGTGTGTGTGCTGTGTGACTCCAGCACAATATACACTACCCATTACAATGTCTGGAAGACCAACAAGGAGAGGCAGACATTCACGAGCCAAGAAAACAGGGCAAGCAGGTTCTGTGTCTAGAGACAACAATGCTGGTCGTGGACGTGGTGTATTGTCATCAGCACGTGGCCATGGGACACGATTGTCCTTCTTTTCGGCAGCTGGACATGTTGAGCCACATCATGCCGAAGTGGATGACCAAGCCCTCCTCATCCTCCTCATCCTCTCTCACCCAGGCTCAGGGTACTGGCAAAGCAGCTGCCAACGCATACTCAATGGCATCATCAGGCACCCCTTCCCTAGACCCACCATGTCCTCCTGAGGAGTCCCCCGAACTGTTTGAGCACAGTGTTGGGTACATGCTCCAGGAGGATGCCCAGCGTTTTGAATGCTCGGATGATGATACCCAGCTAGAGGAAGGCAGTAGCGTGAGTGCAGAGAGAGGGGATGCTCAAGGACAGCAATTTGGCAGTCATGTTCCACCAGCTGCAGCTTACTGCCAGGTTTGCCCCAGTGGTGAAGAGGGAGGGGATGATGAGGTCACTGACTCCATGTGGGTGCCTGAACGGAGAGAGGAGGAGGAGGCGGCACATCTACAATGAGGCAGGATGCCCTCCGAGG
>CM053030.1:285080404-285098990 GCA_028564925.1 Lithobates sylvaticus
GGCCTTGATTTACTGCATCCCTGCATTAACTGCCTTTTCCACAGAGGCAGCTATCATGGAGGTCAGGAGAGCTGCTACAGCTTATACTATGCGCTCTGTGCTGCGGTCCCCAGTGTGAGGTGAAGGGGAGACATGCTGTGAGGAGGGGAGGGCGGGCCGCCGTTTACCGCCATGTCTGTCATTGCATCTGCGGAGGGATCCGGGTAGGCCGAAACCGGGCCCCTCGATTTGCAGCTGGGCCGTGTGCGAGTGGGCGTTGTTTTTTTCCACTAACCGTCCATGGGCTTGCCAGGGTTGCTCGGGGGTGATTGCCATGTATGGGGTCTTTTGGGTCACGCTGCAGGAGCTGAGGAGAGGAGCAGCTACTCCATGCGGCGCCGAAACCAGAAGCTGCGATCAAGGGGTTAAATGTGTTCCCTAGGTGTGTCTCTAACTGTGAGGGGATAGGACTGACTAGAGGAGAAGCCAGATCGTTGTTCCTATTTAGTAGGAACAGATGATCTGTTTCTCCTCCCCTGTCAGAACATGGCTACCCTGTGTTTATCCACACAATTTTGGAGGCACTTGAACCTAATTTTTCATCACAACTGCTGCTGGCTAGGGATTGGCCCGGTGTTCGATTCGAACCCATGTTCGAATCGAACATGGGGCGTTCGCCCGTTCGGCGTGCCCAGAACTATTTGGGCCGCTCGCATCACATCCATGTGATGCGAGCGGCCCGCAATGCATTGCGCCAGTCGCAGTGCAATGCTGGCTGATGATTGGCCAAGCATGCACTGTGACCCCGCATGCTTCGCCAATCACAGCGCCGGCAGCGAAGAGAGCCATAATTGGCTACAGGCAGGATGCCTGTAGCCAATTATAGCTCAGGGGCTTTAGTACACGCCCCACGGTATAAGAGGCCACCGCTGCGGCCTCGCATATTGTGTTTCAGTGTCAGCGTGTCAGTGTGCTGCTGACTGCTGACATTATGTGCTGTATTTCTGGGGATTTGTGTGTGCGTGCTGTTAGTACAGCATTGCAGTATCACATCTGGGGGGTGTCTATAGGTTGCCTGTGAAGGGGGGCAGGTTTCCTGTGCTTAGAACTGTCCCTGCAAAAAGTGTCATTTTTGCAGGGAAAAAAGCTATTTAAAAGCACTCGCGGCTAATGAATTGATGGCTCCCGTAACACAGAGAACTGTCATTCATTGATAAAAAAAAAAAAAAAGCGTGGGGGTCCCCCCAAATTCAATAACCAGGCCCTTCAGGTCTGGGATGGATATTAAGGGACACCCCAGCCAAAAAAAAAAAAATATGGCGTAGGGTCCCCCTCAAAATCCATACCAGACCCTTGAGGTCTGGGATGGATTTTAAGGGGAACCCCAGCCAAAAAAAATGGCGTGGGGTCCCCCCCAAAATCCATACCAGACCCTTATCCAAGTACGCAACCTGGCAGGCCGCAGGAAAAGATGGGGGGACGAGAGCGCCCCCCCCTCCCGCCTGAACCGTACCAGGCCACATGCCCTCAACATTGAGACCCCCAAAGCACCTTGTCCCCATGTTAACAAGAGGACCCCCAGATCCCAGCCCCCCCCTGTGTGAAATGGTAAGGGGGTACAAAAGTACCCCTACCATTTCACCAAAAAAGTGTCAAAAATTGTAAAAATAACAGGAGACGGTCTTTGACAATTCCTTTATTAAAATCTTCTTTCTTCTTTCTTCTTTCTTCTGGTCTTCCTTTCTTCATCCTTCGGTTTCTTCATCTTCTCCTTCCGGCATCTTCTTCCATCTTCTTCTTCCATCATCTTCTTCCTCCGATCCGCTTCTTCTTGCACTGGTCTTCTCGTCCTTCTCGTCCGGCATCTTCTTCCATGGCGTCGGCGTCCGTGTCTCTTCTTCGGCCACTCCTCGCAATGGGAGGCTCCCGCTGTGTGAGGCTTCGCTGCGTCTGACAGGTCTTTTATAACAGAGGGCACCTGGTGACCCCGCCCCCTCTGACGCACGGGGACATCATGGGGAATTCCCTATGACTTTCCCCATGACGTCAGAGGGGGCGGGGTCACCAGGTGCCCTCCGTTATAAAAGACCTGTCAGACGGAGCGAAGCCTCACACAGCGGGAGCCTCCCATTGCGAGGAGCGGCCCGACAGAAGAACAGACGCCGACGCCATTGAAGAAAATGCCGGACGAGAAGGACGAGAAGACCAGCGCAAGAAGAAGCGGATCGGAGGAAGAAGAAGATGGAAGAAGAAGATGGAAGAAGATGGCGGAAGGAGAAGACAAACGTGGCTTTGGCTTGTAAGTTCGCCCCTCAACCCCTTATTTAGGGCTTGTAAGATCACTTCCTCACATAAGAGGCGTTGGCCCTCCTCCATTTCCAGCATTTTGCAGGCTGTCATGCAGGCATAGTCCTCTTGAAGACTGGAGGGGGTTGCTGAGGGCCGCAGTAGCCTTCATAAATAGGCCTAGTGCTGCCTCCTCCAGGTTACTCCTCTTGCTGGCACTTTTTTGTTGAAGGCCGAGGGTAGGGACCTGGGATTCATGCAGGCTACTGGGCCCGGCCACCTCCTGGCTGCCACTTACCACGGGCCTGGCTAAAGCTTTCCTGTGTATGAAAATGGGACATAGTTTTAGTTTTTGGTTCATCAATCACACACAATTTACAACTCATGACTGTTGCAAATTGAATGTTAATAAATAGAAAAGACTATCATTCTGACCCCAGCATTTTTCATTCTTGTCACAATCATTTGTGGCCACTGCTGTCTATTGATATGTAAAACACTTTGTAAAATCTGAAATTATTTATCAATACTAACATCTATTTAACATCATTAATTTGACATTTAGAAATTGTTTTAAGAATGCTATACCTGACTCAAGCTGGGCTCCTCCACATGTTGCTGCCTGGAAGGCCCAGGTTGGTCGTCGGAAGCCTCAGCTGGGGGGGAAGGAAGCCTTGAAGGAAGACTGGAGAGTGCTGGCCTGGGTTCCCTCTGGTCTGACAGAAAATGCAGTCTGTCATAGTACCACAGCCTGGGTACATAAATGTCATCTGCTCCTCCTGATCTCTGGGAATTCTGGACCTTCTTGCGCTCCCTATTATAAGTGCTCCTCATGCCACCAATTTTGGACGTTAAATATTTCATGTCTGCTGTGGGGATCATCGGCTTCACAAATTCAAGCAGTTTCTCCAGCACTACCTGCCTCTTTGTTTGATTATTAAAAAATGTGTGGTTCAGCTGCCACAGACAGGACAGCTCCCTGAACATATCAATGAATATTCCTAGAAATTATGGAGAGAGTGTGGCAGTCCTAAATTAGATAAAGCACCTCATCCCAGAAATTTGGACAGAGAAAAGTAAATGGGGCAGAAGGGATTATCACGGTGCCAGAGTATAAGTCACAAAAAAATTATTTTATACGACAAAATTAATTTATATGAAGTTTATTAGTACATAACAATATAGAAAAATCAATAACAGTATACAAAGATAAAAAATTGGTCCCTTTTGCGTTTACAAAAATATTGTTATTTATAGGGCACATAGAATGTTGGTGTAGGGCCAGTGTAATAATGGCCAAGATGTGCTCACGGGTCAGTTCATCCTGACATGTTTCGCCATAAAAATGGCTTCCTCAGGGGAGATAAGGTTTGACCAATAGAGAAAAACAATGGTTCTATAAAGGAAAGATAAAAAACATAATAGTAAACAATTGTTAACAATAAGACCATATACATGCCCCCAGAGCAACCCCACCCCACACTTGCCAGCGCGGCAAGAAATGCGAGAGATGCACCCCAACAAAATCAAGCCGCAGTGCTACTATAGGGGGTGGAGGACAATCAGTGAGACTAAAAGGAAACAAATACAAAGTATCAATTACCATTATATTTAAAAAAAAAAAAAAAAATACAAAAAAAAAACAAAACAACAACAAATTTTCCTAGAAATTCCCTATGATTGAAGGGATCCATTTTCTCTGCAAGACACAACACAAGACAAACCCTAATGTCAGGCGAAACTCTCCTAATCTTGACCCAATATAGGCCTCAATCTATAAGCAGTATAGGCCACTGATGCACCTAATTAAAATTGTACCTTTGAATGAATGAATGAATGATTTGTATAGCGCTGCAAATGCGAACTGAATCGCCCCAAGGCGCTTGGTCTGTCCTGTGTTGTCCTGCTTCTTAGAAGATTAGAAGAGGTAGGTCTTGAGTTTTTTTCTGAAGGCCCGATGGTTTTCTTCCATGCGGATGTTGGTGGGTAGAGCGTTCCATAGCCGTGGTTCTCGGACTGCAAATCTTTGTTCTCCCTTAGATTTGTAGCAGGACTTGGGGATGAGGAGGCGGTTTTGGTTTGTTGATCGGAGGCTGCGATTGGGTATGTAGTGTTTTATTTTCTCACATAGGTATTGAGGAGCGTTTCCTTGTGTACATTTTTGGGTGAGGCAGAGGGTCTTGAATGTGATCCTATCCTTTACCGTTAGCCAATGGAGGGTCCTTAGGGATGGGGAGATGGATTCCCAGGGTTTCTTTCCCATGACTAGTCTTGCTGCTGTGTTTTGGATGACTTGTAGGCGTGCAATCTGGTAATTATGTAGTCCTATGTAGAAGGAATTTGCGTAGTTATAACGATCGTCACTTCCGTTACTCCGTCTTCCGCTCACAGATCCGCTTTATATACACTGCGCAAGCGTGAAGCTCCGCCCGCCCCTGACGTTCTTTCTAGTATATTCCCCGCCCCTTCTCTTTCGGTGCAGTGGGAAAGCACATGGCGGAGAGACAACAGGTGCATGCAGAGGAGAGCAGCAACAAAGAAAGGCCGGAGCCACAAACATCCCGATCCCGGAGGAGATTTAAGGCCTGAAATATGTCCTTTATAGCGATGGTGGACATCTTGACGAGGGCCGACTATGCCGGGAAGCATGCACCTTACCCAAACCCAAATATGAGAAAGGCCAAGATCATAACTAAAGTTGTGAAGAGTCTGCACAGGAATTTTGGGGTACGGCAATCCAAGGATCAACCGAGGAAACGATGGTCAGACCTCAAATTGAGAGAGCAGGATCAGTACAGAAAGATCAGGAAACTGCTTCTAAAACATAAGTAGTTGCTGTGTGTTACTATTATTATTATTACTTGCATGCTGCTCCATGTGCCTTTCTTTACTGTTGTACAGTTTAAAATGGCAACTTTCATGTTCATGGGCACAGTAATTGGTCGTAGGAAACATCGTTCGTTCACCCACTTATAAGATGTTTTTGGCAGATACAGGTTACCTACATTTGTTCAGGCCTATTTGTATTAAAATAAGTTTGTTGTCTAGATGGGTTTGTAACTAGAATATAATGCAAACTTGATTCAGTGTAAGGAGAGGACACTCACCCAGTTTACACATCTGAATGCAGGAGCACTAGTGTGGGACACCAGAACAAACTTTTTAGGGTGTCCCACACATGTGCTTCAGTGGATACTAGGGGTTTCTACATGTGTGATACTTTAACAAAAAAGGGAAGTATTCCAGCTTTAGAAAGGAAATAAAATGTTCTTCAGCTTGGAACTCTGCCAAAACAGACAATTGTACGAGACTTCCAAGCAATGTTTCATATTCCTATTTCTGCCCTCAAATATCTGTGTGTTAAGTATACCGATTTTTTATTCTAATAGGGGAAAAAATACTCGGGACATCTGAGGACACCAGGGACCCCCCCCCCCCACATCCTAAAGAAGGGGAAATCCCAAAACCACAAGCAGAGGATGTGGAGGGAGACGTTTATGAAGTGGGCGAAATTGTCACCACAACAGGTGAGTGTCTGAGACCACAGCTTCAGGTAATAGATGCCTGCATATTTATAATACATGGTGTGTTTTTTTCTTTTAGGTGATGTGGATGTTGTGGAAGAACAATCTCATTTCACAAGTGAAAGTGCCCAGATCCTCATCGGGGAGAGAATGGGGTGCCATCGTGATTTAGAAAATATAAAGGAAAACATCAATGATGTTCAACAAAAAATTAAGAACATCATTGATGTTTTAGGCAGAATATAAAACACACAAAAATTGTACAGCTTTCTCGTGTATTTTTGCTTTGAATAAAAATTTAGTTTTAAATTTAGTTATTTTAAAGTATTTTAAAAGCCAAATTTTGAAGATGCACACAGTTTGTCAACATGTGCTGCCATCACAGGATATCAATGTACACGTTTTGTGGGTGCAACCCCTTTCTAGCAACTCAATTAGGTGAGAGGAGGGGGTTGCACCCCCACAACACGTCTATTGATCCCCCATGATGGGAGCTAGCGCATGTTGACATTAGGCATGGGATCAGGAGGGAAATCCCCAGTTTGAATCCCAATTTGTATGCATCTTCAAAATTTGGCTTTTACAGGGGTGACATCACCCTATCTGATGAAGGCAATATCAACACAGTTTGGACATGTCTGATATTGCCTTCACTTTCTCAAAGTTGAACTTTGGCGGTTCCTGAGTTGTGTATGTTATGCTTTGAAACATGCCTGTTTGACCAAAAAAAAGGATATTTACAATGTCAAAAAAAAATTATACACCAAAGATGTTGGTTTGTTCAAAAACCCTTTTCTAATACACATGTGAATGTGCTTTGAGTAAAATGTTTTCTACTCAACAATGTGTGGCTTCTTCTTTCAATGCTCAATAGCAATTTTTGTAGTAAGTTGTTTTTTACAGTGACAATGTTTTTTTTTTACAAAAGGCAAATACACTTTGCACTACAAGTGCAGTTTCAGTGCAGTTTCAAGTGCACTTTTGCAAAGTGCAAAGTGGATTTTCCTTTAGTAAGTAACATCCACAGTGCTTTATAATTTGCCACAATCACACCATTTTCATGACTCCCCAAAATTCATTCATGGTGCTGAAAATTATGAATATTTTGATCACTAATGCATTACATACATTAACAACAAAAACAAGGTGTGTGTGTGTAGTAGACCCACAACATAATAATAGTTTGCTGAAGAAGAGATTTTCACCTCATGTATCAAATAAATTTAATTAATAAAATTGCACTATTGAAGAAAATGTCCAAAAAGAAAAGTCAATTGGAGAACCTAGGAGACAGCTAAAAGAAACCCAGGCAGTAAATCAAAGGAAATCTTCTTTCAGTTTAGGTTCAAAAATTTAGGATAAAATGTTTCTTCAACAGTTTCTGGCATATCAATGGCCCCCCTACTCGCAAAGTACTCAACATACTTCTGTCTCTCTTTGCGGGTGCTTTGGGGGAGGGCAAGCCAGGATGGTCAGCTTCAAGCGCTGTCAGGGTTTCTTGTTGAAGTCCGGCCTCAGGCCCGACTGAGGCCACATAGTTCATTGAATTTCTCCTTAAAGAGTTGTGTAGAATGCAGCATGCAAGGATTATCTGGTTAAGTTTATAGTCCGCCATGTTGATTGGCATGAGGAATAGGGGGAACCGGCTGGCCATTATCCTGAAAGCATTCTCCACCACTCTTCTTGCTCTGGCCAGATGGTAGTTATAAACCCTCTGGTCCGGGGTGAGAGTCCTCATGGCTTCCAAACGGTCCGCTGGTCAGAACGAACTAACAGAAAGCACTGAGAAACAGAAAGACCTGAGCTGAAAATCAGAAACGAGCGGAAAAGAACGCACTGGAAATCAAATACGTAATATAAATACGAACCCACAAGCACAAACTGAAGAGCAGTAATGATCGGAAAAGCACGTGGCTGAAAAGCGCGAATCGTCTGTCACCAAACTTCTAATAACACGAGATTAGCGGAAGGAGCCCAAAGGGTTGCGCACTTGGTATTGATGTCCTCTTTCTAGTCCCGTCATACGCGTTGTACGTCACTGCGTTCTGGACGTTCGGACTGTCCGACCAACTTTGTGTGACTGCGTGTATGCAAGACAAGTTTGAGCCAACATCCGTCGGAAAAAAAACATGGATTTTGTGGTCGGAATGTGCGATCGTGTGTACGTGGCATAAGAGTTAAGATACCACAAAGGATACTGCAGTGTAAAATTGGCCAGCAATAGGATAGTAGTTTTTTTATTAACGTGGTGAATGGTGACAGTCTAAGGTAGATTACCATGATGAAATCAACTGACAATTAAATGATGAGACCACCTATCAGAAACTTCTAAGTAATCCAACGATGAGATATAGGAAAGAACTTACTCGAATAATCCAGAAAGGTTCAGACAAAGGACTACTAAACAAAAAAGAGAGTAAATACCTACAACCCAACATCTGTAGGGTACCTGTCATCTATACAGTACCGAAGGTACACAAAAACAGTGATAAACCCCCTGGGAGATCCATAGTGAATGGCATTAACTCAGTGTGTGCAAGAATGGGGGAATATATAGATGGCTTCCTACAACCAGTGGTCAAGAAAACAAAATCATATCTCAGGGACACAAAGCACCTCATCCAGCTTCTCAATACACTTAATCTTAAAGATGGTCCCATTTACTTGGCAACGGCAGATGTAGGGTCACTCTATACAATTATAAACCATGAGGAGGCAATACAGGCCACAAAATGGGCCCTTAGAAATCTCAGTGAACTTAAATGTGTACAGAGAAGGTTCTTATTAGACTGTCTTAAATTCAGCCTAGACTCAAACTAATTTTGGTTTAATAGTACTTATTACAAACAGATATGTGGTATCACGATGGGAGCAAAATTTGCTCCCAGTGTAGCTAATTTATACATGGCCGAATGGGAAGAAGAGGCCCTGTACAAACAGTTTCCACACCAACTAATTCTATATAAAAGATATATTGACGATATTATCATAATTTGGTCTGGAGCCAGAGACAGTCTCACAGATTTCTGCTTTCGACTAAATACGAACACTAAAAATATTAATCTCACTTGGGAGATTAGCACAGACAAAATTAATTTCCTGGATCTACTAATTAAGAAAGAGGAAAACTTCCTTACTACACAGACTTATTTTAAAACAGTAGATAGAAATAGCTATCTTCCGCTGGATAGCTGTCATCACAACACTTGGCTCGAAAATATTCCAAAGGGACAGCTTAACCACTTGCCGACCGCCCCCTGTATATATACGTCGGCAGAATGGCACGTACAGGCAGAACCACGTACCTGTACGTGCCATTCTTCCGGCGGGTGGGGGGTCCGATCGGACCCCCCCCGGCCGGCGGGGACGGTCGGGATCGCTTCAGGAGCGATCCGGGATGAGGGGACGGCCAGTGGTTTCTGGCCACCCCCTCGCGATCGCTCCTGGCGAATCAGATGCTTCCTCTGTCTGTGTCAATCAAAACACAGGCAGAGGAAGTGATGTCACGCTCGGTGCGCCGGTCTATGTGACCGGAACGCCGAGCTGTGAACGTCTAAAGGTTAGTGCACCAACAGTACACTGACACCAGTACACATAGGCACACAAAACACCCCCCTGTCACCCCCAGATCACCCCCCCGATCACCCCCTCCCCCCCCCAGTCACAGTGTCACTAATTGCAGTGATCATTTTTTTACTGATCACTGCATTTAGTGTCAGTGTGACTGTAATAACTGTCAGTGCAGTTAGTTTTAGGTCCAAGGTAGCCCCCTACCCCCCCCTAATAAAGGTTTAACCCCTTGATTGCCCCCCAGGTAACCCTTTCACCCCCTTTTGCCAGTGTCACTAAGCGATCGTTTTTCTGATCGCTGTATTAGTGTCACTGCTGTCGCTAGGTAACCATTTTTTTTTTTTTAGGTAACCGCCATGTTTATATAGGTTCATAAATAGGTTTATAGGTCAGGTACCCCCATATTACAACCTAAATAAAGGTTTTAACCCCTTGATTGCCCCTAGAGTTAACCCTTTCACCAGTGATCACTGTATAACTGTCACTGGTGACGCTGGTTAGCCAGTTAGTTATTTCGTTATTTAGGTTCCCCGTCAGGTTTTTATATAGCGTCAGGTACCCCCATATATTACCTAATAAAGGTTTTAACCCCCTGATTGCCCCTAGTTAACCCTTTCACCCCCTTTTGCCAGTGTCACTAAGCGATCGTTTTTCTGATCGCTGCATTAGTGTCGCTAGGTAACCATTTTTTTTTTTTAGGTAACCGCCATGTTTATATAGGTTCATAAATAGGTTTATAGGTCAGGTACCCCCATATTACAACCTAAATAAAGGTTTTAACCCCCTGATTGCCCCTAGAGTTAACCCTTTCACCAGTGATCACTGTATAACTGTCACTGGTGACGCTGGTTAGCCAGTTAGTTATTTCGTTATTTAGGTTCCCCGTCAGGTTTTTATATAGCGTCAGGTACCCCCATATATTACCTAATAAAGGTTTTAACCCCCTGATTGCCCCTAGTTAACCCTTTCACCCCCTTTTGCCAGTGTCACTAAGCGATCGTTTTTCTGATCGCTGCATTAGTGTCGCTAGGTAACCAGTTTTTTTTTGTATTACTGTTACGGGTGACGCTGGTTAGTTAGCTTTATTTTTTATACTGTCAGGGCACCCGCCATTTATTACCCAATAACGGTTTAACCCCCTGATCGCCCGGCGGGTGATATCAATTAGGTTTTAGGGTCAAATAAGGTCTGCGTCGCCCCAGGTTAGTGCCAGTACCGCAAACACCCACGCGCAAAGCATACACCTCCCTTAGTGGTACAGTATCTGAACAGATCAATATCTGATCTGATCAGATCTATACTAGCGTCCCAGCAGTTTAGGGTTCCAAAAAAAAACGCATTGTTAGCGGGATCAGCCCAGATACCTGCTAGCACCTGCGTTTTCCCCCTCCGCCCAGCCCAGCCCACCCAAGTGCAGTATCGATCGATCACTGTCACTTACAAAACACTAAGCACACATAACTGCAGCGTTCGCAGAGTCAGGCCTGATCCCTGCGATCGCTAACATTTTTTTTGTGGTAGCGTTTTGATTCAGTCGCTTCAGTCAGGAGCTTTTTTACCTGTGAATCTCAAAAAAAAATAAAAAAAATAAAAATAGTTGTCGTTTTATTGTTCTCTCTCTCACTCTATTCTCTCTCTATTGTTGCTCTTTTTTTACTCCATTCTATTCTGCAATGTTTTATTATGTTTTATCATGTTTTATCATGCTTGCTTTTCAGGTATGTAATTTTGTTTACTGTGTTTTAGTGTTAAGCATTTTTTTGTTTTCAGGTGCGCCATTCAGTTGCAACGCGGATTTATTTATCTTGACAGCAACAGCGTTTGCTCCCACGATACATAAAGCCGCGACTCCAACGCTGTAGGAGGTGATTTCACCACCACAGTTAAAAAAAAGAGCATATATGCCGAAGCATGGGGGCAGCAGGGGGGGGGAGGAGCGATTGGCTCCTAATGCCACGTACATACGGTCGAAATTCCGACCGTGTGTACACGGCATAACTTTTGCGGGAGGATGCCCCCATGCATCGGCATATATAAATGGTGCATGTATGCCCATCATTAGAAGTGGGTGGATGAAGGGAGGTATTCTAATGGTGGGCATACCCACCAATCAATCTCTTTTTTTCGTTCAGCCAAGAGGCTGCATGA
Source organism: Lithobates sylvaticus (assembly GCA_028564925.1). Classification (NCBI taxonomy): domain Eukaryota; kingdom Metazoa; phylum Chordata; class Amphibia; order Anura; family Ranidae; genus Lithobates; species Lithobates sylvaticus. Next base: position 285,091,912 of record CM053030.1, read on the forward strand.
AAAAAAAAAGATTACAATATATGTCCAGTATGTTGCTGGACTTTGAATGGTTATACCAGAATGATGCCTGCAGGTTTAGGTATCATCTTGGTATCATTCTTTTCAGCCAGTGATCGGCTTTCATGTAAAAGCAATTCTAGCGGGTAATTAGCCTCTAGACTGCTTTTACAAGCAGTGGGAGGGAATGTCCCCCCTCCCGGATATAAACCGCGCCATTGGGAAATTGGGAAAGCATTTTATCACACCAATCTTGGTGTGGTCAGATGCTTTGAGGGCAGAGGAAAGATCTAGGGTCTAATAGACCCCAATTTTTTCAAAAAAAGAGTACCTGTCACTGCCTATTGCTATCATAGGGGATATTTACATTCCCTGAGATAACAATAAAAATCATAACAAAGAAAAAAAAATGGAAGGAACAGTTTAAAAATAAAATAAAAAAGCTAAATAAATAAAAAAAAAAACAAAAAAAAAAAAAAAAAAGCACCCCTGCCCCCCCTTCTCTTGCGCAAAGGCGTACACAAGCGTTGGTCTGGCGTCATATGTAAACAGCAATTGCACCATGCATGTGAGGTATCACCGCGAAGGTCAGATCGAGGGCAGTAATTTTAGCAGTAGACCTCCTCCGTGAATCTAATGTGGTATCATGTAAAGGCTTTTAAAGGCTTTTAAAAATGTATGTAGTTTGTCGCCACTGCGTGTTTGTGCGCAATTTTAAAGCATGTCGTGTTTGGTATCCATGTACTCGGCCTAAGATCATATTTTTTATTTCATCAAAAATTTGAGCAATATAGTGTGTTTTAGTGCATTAAAATAAAAAAAAGTGTATTTTTTCCACAAAAAATGCGTTTGAAAAATCGCTGCGCAAATACTGTGTGGAAAAAAAAAATGCAACACCCACCATTTTAATCTGTAGGGCCTTTGCTTTAACATTATATATAGTGTTTGGGGGTTCAACGTATTTTTTTGCAAAAAAAAAATATGTTTTCATGTAAACAAAAAGTGTTAGAAAGGGCTTTGTCTACAAGTGGTTAGAAGAGTGGGTGACGTGTGACATAGGCTTCTAAATGTTGTGCATAAAATGCCAGGACAGTTCAAACCCCCCCCAAATGACCCCATTTTGGAAAGTAGACACCCCAAGCTATTTGATGAGAGCAATGTTGAGCCCATTAAATATTTTTTTTTTTTGTCCCAAGAGATTGAATAATGAAAAAAAAAAAAAATATATATATTTTTTTTACAAAAAGTTGTCACTAAATGATATATTGCTCAAACATGTCATGGGCATATGTGGAAATACACCCCAAAATACATTCTGTTGCTTCTCCTGAGTACGGGGATACCACATGTGTGGGACTTTTTGGGAGCCTAGCTGCGTACGGAACCCCAAAAACCAATCACCGCCTTCAGGCTTTCTAAGGGTGTAATTTTTTTATTTCACTTCTCACTGCCAATCACAGTTTCGGAGGCCATGGAATGCCCAGATGGCATAAAACCCCCCAAAATGACCCCATTTTGGAAAGTAGACACCCCAAGCTATTTGCTGAGAGGTATGGTGAGTATTTTGCAGATCTCGCTTTTTGTCACAAAGTTTTGAAAATTGAAAAAAAGAAAAAAAAATTTTTTTTCTTTACTTTCTTCATTTTCAAAAACAAATGAGAGCTGTAAAATACTCACCATGCCTCTCAACAAATAGCTTGGGGTGTCTACTTTCCAAAATGGGGTCATTTGGGGGGGTTTTGTGCTATTTTGGCATTTTATGGCCTTCGAAACGGTGATAGGTAGTGAGGAGTGAAATCAAAAATTTGCACCCTTAGAAATCCTGAAGGCGGTGCTTGGGTTTCGGGGCCCCGTACGCGGCTAGGCTCCCAAAAAGTCCCACACATGTGGTATCCCCATACTCAGGAGAAGCAGCAAAATGTATTTTGGGGTGCAATTCCACATATAACTATGGCATGTGTGAGCAATATATCATTTAGTGACAACTTTTTGAAAAAAAAAAAAAATATTTTTTATTTTTGTCTTTATTCAATCACTTGGGACTAAAAAAAAAAATATTCAATGGGCTCAACATGCCTCTCAGCAAATAGCTTGGGGTGTCTACTTTCCAAAATGGGGTCATTTGGGGGGGTTTTGTACTTCTCTGCCATTTTAGCACCTCAAGAAATGAAATAGGCAGTCATAAATTAAAAGCGTTGTAAATTCCAGAAAATGTACTCTAGTTTGTAGACGCTATAACTTTTGCGCAAACCAATAAAATATACGCTTATTGGCATTTTTTTTACTAAAGACATGTGTCTGAATACATTTTGGCCCAAATGTTTGACTAAAATTGAGTTTATTAGATTTTTTTTATAACAAAAAGTAGAAAAAAATCTTTTTTTTTTCAAAATTTTCGCTCTTTTTCCGTTTATATCGCAAAAAATAAAAATCACAGAGGCAATCAAATACCATCAAAAGAAAGCTCTATTTGTGGGAAGAAAAGGACGCAAATTTCGTTTGGTTACAAAATTGCATGACCGCGCAATTACCAGTTAAAGTAGTGCAGTGCGAAATTGAAAAAAGACCTCTGGTCCTTTGGCTGCCAAATGGTCCGGGGCTGAAGTGGTTAATCAGACCATGGGGACATAATGTCGAATTCGACTTGAATTGTTTTATATCTAATTATTGATTACATGCTGGTATATTATTAATTTTAATGATTTTATCAATATGATTTATTTTCTCCCTATTCTTTAATTATTTTTAGTCGGGTCTCTTTTTTATTATGTAAGGTCTTTTTATCTAAAAAAATTTGATTAGACCTTTTTACATCTTGAAACTACATTTTTATACATAATTTTAACAAAGTTCTTTTAATAGAATTGGAATTTTTAAACAATATGGCCAATCTTACAAGTGACCACTAGATGGCATACATGAAGGATATTTCCTGATGGTCATTTTTATCTACTACCACTGGATGTCACTATTGAGTAGTCTCTCCTACTTTTAGAAATCAATTTACACCTCCGGCCACTGGGTGGCACTGTGATTGTTATTTATTATTAAACCATGAGGCTAAATTATTTCCTTATTTCTGGACCTTTATAAGTAATAAAAATAGATCAATTTTCTCAGATTAGGATTGCATATGTCATCAAGTCCTACTATGTATGTCCAAATGTCCACTTTTAGCCGTTATTTACACCGCTGTCAGCACAGCGTCAATTGAACACTGTATAAATAGGCCCAGAGACACCTGACTGCCTTACCCTTTGACAAAGTCACGTGTGCTAGTGACGATACTAGTGAGGGAGGAAGGAAGTCAGGTGCCTATCGCTCTACTTCCGGTTTGCGGCCGCGACCGGAAGTTCATCCATGCTGATGCAAGAAAACTTTAAATGTGAGTGGTTATTATTTTTGTTTCAATAAACCTGTTTTTTACTACACATTGGAGCGCTTCTTTGTACCTTTAACCCCTACATGCTGATCTAACCCGTGAGTGACCCCTTACCCCTGGAGTGCCTTTTTGGATGTGAGTGACCCCTTACCCCTGGAGTGCCTTTTTGGATCGGAGTAGGAGTCCATAGGAGCCCATAGAAGCCCATAAGAAAGAGGACCCGGAAAGTAACCAGGCTTGCCACCTTAGAGGCTATCTGCTCCACTAGGCCTGTAGGGGCCGCAAATAGAGGTGAGAGGCTGGGGGAACTAGTAGGGTGCACCCCTGAAGTCAGCACTGAGCACTGCCTGCACAGATCATCACTGTGATCAACACAAAGATTCCTGAATATTTCTACTCACCTTCACTTATTCTAGAGCCTTATGCTCTTCATTGTTCCAGATTGTGGACTTTATCGTTTATTTTCCGCCATTACTTTTATTTTTTATATATTTTTTCAGCGATATTATTGTTTTGGTATCATCTGATTATACCATACCTACAGTGACACACGCTTTTCATCTGTATGGTCACTTTGTCATTATTTTGGATATTTCTGCACATTCAATCATTTATTCCCCTTGCAATTTCCTTGCAATTCCCTTGCACTTTCAGAACCAATTTATCGGTTCTTTATTGGTTCTCTATTCACATATTTTGCACGTTGCACTGTGCACCTTTTATTGCTAGAAGATTTTGTGTTCACTATTTTTAACCCTACTCCATCATCATTTTTACCCCAGCACATATATTTATTTCAAGCACGGTTATTTTAGCACCATCACTTTTATTGAATATTTTTTCATTTTTTACACACGTCTTATATTTATTCAATATTTTATGTGTATTGCTATTAAGGAATTTTATCTATTTTAGTTCATTATTCTATGTTTTACATATATCTATTTGTGTGAAAGGTCACTCATCTTTCGGATACTCTGAGCTTTGCAAACTGGTCATTTTAGATTATTTATTGATTTACTTAAGGGTTAGCGCCACATACCCTTTATTTATGTACCTATTTCCTTACCCATTTAGTAAAAGGGTAAGGAACTTCTCCCTAGTTCACAAGGACAGTTGGTTGGGTTGTAACAGCATAGCATGTGCACCCTCATGGCCCTGTCTCTATGGGATTACCAGCCCCACATTCATTATACACCAAGCTGGTACTTTGTATAGGGAAGAAATGCACATTTTGAATAACAAATAATTGAAATAGAAATAAAAAAAAAAAGAGGAAAAAAGAATCCCTACTGGCAGACTGATTATAGGAGTGGTTAGGATCAGGCAACCTATTGTGATTTTGTGATTATTTTGTTAATCTCCGATTACATTTTCCAATGATAGTGGTACATGAATTTGGTGGATGATTTTTTTTATTTTCCTATTTTTCTTCCCTAATATCATGAATTTTCCAATAATTATTAACAATTTGGACAAGACTACTAGTTTCAAGAACATATATGCTGTGGTTAAACAGTGACATCTAGTGCTCAACAATACAATACACTGCACCATGTTAAACACATAAAAAACATACTTATTTAGAGACATAGAAATAAATAGTATTAAAACCAACAAACCATTAAAAACTAGGCCCTAAGAACAGATCATTAAACTATTTGACAGCTGTCACTTTTAATATTCAAATACAATTTACCAAAGTTATTTAGCCTGGCAAAACACAGTATGGAAAAAATATATAATATTAGCCTGCCATCACACCTAAACAGAGTGCAAGCAGAATGTATTACTGCTGATTTTGAAGTGTTTTTTTAATGTTTTTTTTCAGTCATTTTACAAGCGTATTATGGGCAATTTACAAGTATTTATGCATGTGTATCAAACTTCAGGCATTTGTTTCCTGGGGTGGGCAAGGGGAAAAAAAGCAGCCCCATAAGAGGAGAAGAATTCTTTAGGCTTAAAAAATGCAGGCAAAACATGTGAAAGCGCATGACACTGTTTCTAATAGGCTCAATTTAAAGCAATTGACTAGTTCTGGTAGGATTGCTACCTTTTCTTTACGCCAAACCCGAACACTTTAGAGGAGCACAGCAAAAAAAAAAATCTTTAGCATACACTATAGAATTGTAACAGACCTGAGACACCTTTTGGACGCGCCAAAGAGAATAGTAATGCAGTGTTCATAGTCCCCTCTTACTCTCCTGTCAGGCCCTATTCCATGCCACATTCCTGTCTGATTATTGTGTCTGGGTTTCAGGTGGACTGAAACCTGGACACATGATTCAAAACCCAGACTGTCTGGGTAAATCCCAGACAGGTGGCAACCCTAAGTCCTGGGTAGGCCAGACACTGTTATCATCCATTTCCATGCTACGCTATGCAGTAAGATTTTTGGCAGTTGAGGATGGTGGGGGCAGTTTTCATTATTTATTATTTTTATTTATTTTTTTATTCATCTGAAACCATTGCGTTGTTTTTTTTTTTAATGAATGGGCTCAAATCACATCACACTGAATCACATGTGAAATACACAGGAATGCAGAGTGATTCCTGTGTGATTTGTAGCGTGAACCAGGGCTGAGTGTCTTGTTTTGTTGTTACACGTGTAATTTATTCCTTTTATTTTTATTCTTGCATTAGGGATTGTGTGAGCGCTGCAGGAATGGTTTATCGTGTTTGACTTGTGCTGCTTTTGATGGATTTAGGCTGCCTCCTAGCTGGCTGCCCCATAGATCCTTTTAACCATTTGGTGTGCTCCTATTTGAGCTTGAGTAATTTATTGTGCGTTATTTTCCATGTCTCCCTTGAAGCAACAAGAACAAGACCCTGTCCCCAATGTTGTCTTTTAGTTTTTGGTATTGACACGTGTTCCCCATGGCAGTGCCCATCTTCTGATACCTTTCTGACAATAGTTTTTATTTTAGCTTTAAAAATGTCCAGAATGTACAATTAGGATTCGCACCCATAGACTTTAGTGGGATTTGCTGCCAAGATCAGATTTCACAAATTTCAAACAGGGTTCAACAAACCCCCTGCCAACTGAGCCGAGGCAGTTTTACTGATCAGTAACCCAGTAATCAACTAACTAATTGCCATACGCATCCCAACCGGTTAACAATATTTTTATTTTCTTTACCTAGATCCTATTTCTCTTTTGAAAGCCTTGGCTTTCAAATGAAATAACAATTGCATAAGTATCATAGCACCATAATAAACAGTTTATAAATAACACCATACAGTTCGCTTGCTTTCACTTATAAGGACATAGCAGATCAGGTGCTCTGCTAAACAAGACAAATTTTGCCAGACATATCAGAGCAGTGAGCGTGCACAGAATGTAAGCTGCTTGCAAAGCCTTGCAGAGTTTCTTTTTAGTTGGCCTTTCCTTTCTAAAGATGGTAAGAGTTTTTGATGCTGTCATCACATACACTATCCAGTGATTAGCCAACTCATGCCTTTATCTTGATGTATATCTCTAATTTATAAAATCAGCATTTAGGGGAAAAGTCCTCATTTCCATTGGGAACTAGCAACAAGAAAGAACTAAAACAAAGTTTCTGGCATGTAATCCTAATTGCCGATCTGACCGATCCTGAGTCTTCCACCATCTTCTATCAAATTGTAAACAAGATAGCAGACCACATGGTGACTAAGGACCTGGTGTGGATTTTCAAGGATCCCCCTAAAATCCATAACC
>CM053030.1:285099490-285171427 GCA_028564925.1 Lithobates sylvaticus
GGGGCTGAAAAATTGTGCCTTAGGCACTGGTGCTGGTGCCACAACACTGCAACCCGGCCCTCACAGATACTGTACTTGGAGCACAGCAGTCACACGTGTTGCGAAGCATTTTTTTAAAAAAATTGTAAGTACCCGCCCCTGTTAAACAGGGGCTGAAAATTGTGCCTTAGGCACTGGTGCTGGTGCCACAACACTGCAACCCGGCCCTCACAGATACTGTACTTGGAGCACAGCAGTCACACGTGTTGCGAAGCATTTTTTTAAAAAATTGTAAGTACCCGCCCCTGTTAAACAGGGGCTGAAAAATTGTGCCTTAGGCACTGGTGCTGGTGCCACAACACTGCAACCCGGCCCTCACAGATACTGTACTTGGAGCACAGCAGTCACACGTGTTGCGAAGCATTTTTTTAAAAAATTGTAAGTACCCGCCCCTGTTAAACAGGGGCTGAAAAATTGTGCCTTAGGCACTGGTGTGGTGGCATGGATCATTGAGGAGGAGGAAGAGGATAGTCAGTGAACATAAGAGGACAGTCACTCAGCATCAGCATAGGCAGTCTTGAAGGGATGTGACATTAAAAATTATTCGGTTATATCCGCCTCAGGTGCCTGGTAGCTGGTGGTGATCCAAGACTGATTCATTTTGATGAATGTCAGTCGATCAACCGAGGCGGTGGACAGGCGCACCCTATGATCAGTCACAAATCCTCCAGCAGCACTGAATGTGCGTTCGGAAAGAACGCTGGAGGCAGGACAGGCCAGTAGCTCAATTGCATACTGTGCAAGCTCTGGCCAGTGATCCATCCTCAGGACCCAGTAAGCCAGAGGATTTTCGGTGGGAAAGGTGTCCAAGTCTGACCTTGCCCCAAGGTATTCCTGCACCATGTATATCAGACGCTGGCGATGGTTGCTGGAACCGATCATACCTTGGGGCTGCGGACTAAAAAATTGTCTGAACGCATCGGTCAGACGTCCACCTTCCCCACCGCTCCTTCTGCCACTGACCGAAGCCTCAGCAACTCGTCGCCCAGGACCAGGAGTTTGTAGCCTCCCAGTTTCTGGGAACGCGTTGCACAGACCTTTCTGCAAGGCCTCCCTGAGATGTCTCATCCTCTGCTCCCTCTGCGACGGCAAGATAAGGTCCGCAACCTTACCCTTGTACCGCGGATCAAGGAGAGTGGCCAGCCAGTAATGGTCCCTCTCCTTGATCCGAAGAACACGAGGATCCTTCCGCAGGCTTTGCAGGATCAGGGAGGCCATGCAGCGTAGGTTAGCTGAGGCATTCGGTCCGGAGTCTTCTGGGTCACTGAGGATGACATGATCGCCAGCCACCTCCTCCCAGCCACGTACAAGTCCACTGGTTTGTTGGGACTGTACATCATCCCTAAAAGACTGCTGCTGCTGATGCTGAGTGCCAGGCTCCACCTCCATGCTCACACAATCCTCCTCCTCCTCCTCCTCCTCATCCTCTTCCTGTGTGATGGGTGGGACAGAAGGAACACTGTCCGGATAAAGGGGGCCTTGAGAGGCAAGGAAGTCCTCCTCTTCCTGCCTCTGTTCTGCCTCAAGTGCCCTGTCCATTATCCCACGCAGCGTATGCTCCAACAGGTGGACAAGAGGGACAGTGTCACTGATGCATGCACTGTCACTGCTCACCATCCTCGTGGCCTCCTCAAATGGTGAGAGGACAGTGCATGCATCCCTGATCATGCTCCACTGACGTGGGGAAAAAAACCAAGCTCCCCTGACCCTGTCCTGGTGCCGTAGTCGCAAAGGTACTCATTGATGGCCCTCTGCTGCGTGTGCAGTCGCTGCAGCATGGCCAACGTTGAGTTCCACCTGGTGGGCATGTCACATATTAGGCGGTTCTTGGGCAGGTTCAGCTCCTTTTGCAGCTCAGTCAGCCGAGCACTGGCATTATAAGATCGGCGGAAATGCACACAGACTTTCCTGGCCTGCCTCAGGACATCCTGTAAGCCTGGGAACCTGCCAAGAACCGCTGCACCACCAGGTTGAGGACGTGAGCCATGCAGGGCACATGGGTGAGCTGCCCCTGTCGCAGGGCGGAGAGGAGGTTGGTGCCATTGTCAGAAACGACCATTCCTGGCTTAAGCTGACGTGGCGTCAACCACCTCTCGGCCTGCCCCCTGCAGAGCTGCCAGAACCTCTGGCCCAGTGTGGCTCCTGTCCCCCAAACACACCAGCGCAAGCACGGCATGGCATCTTTTTGCCTGCGTACTTGCGTAGCCCCTTGTACGCCTACGGAGCACCGCTGGTTCCAAGGACAGAGCACTGGAGGAAGAAGAAGAGGAGGGGGTGGAGGAGAGAGGTGTGTCACAACCAGTAGCAGTAGTCGCGTTTTGGAGGCGTGGTGGCGGAACAACCTCCAACCTACAACCTACTGCACCTTGTCCTGCATCCCTCCCAGCTGCCAATAGAGTGACCCAATGGGCCGTGAAAGAAAGGTACCGTCCCTGTCCATGCCTGCTGGACCATGAGTCAGCGGTAATATGCACCTTACCGCTGACCGCCCTGTCCAGCGAGGCATGGACATTGCCCTCCACATGCCGGTAGAGAGACGGAATCGCCTTCCGCGAGAAAAAGTGGCGTTTGGGAACCTGCCACTGAGGAACCGCACATTGAACAAACTCACGGAAGGGGGCCGAGTCTACCAACTGAAAAGGCAGCAGTTGAAGTGCTAGCAATTTAGCAAGGCTAGCATTCAACCGCTGGGCATGTGGATGGCTGGGAGTGTACTTCTTTCTACGGTCCAGCAGCTGGGGCAGGGAAATTTGCCTGCTGCAATCGGACGTCGTGTACTGCAAGTACTTGGTTGTGACACACCTAATTCTACACCTTCAGTCCTCTCAGAGCAGCTTTCAGAGAGGACTGAAGGTGTAGTGGGGATGGAGATCCCAGCTGAGGAGGAGCAAGGAGAGGTCCGCTTAGTTCTTTGGTGTGGGTCTTTTATGTGTGCCTGCCAACGAGCTGCATGGCAGGTCGCCATATGTCTGGTCATGCTTGTCGTGCCCAAGCGGCTGATGTTTTGGCCACGCGAGATACGCTTGAGACAAATATTGCAAATAGCAGTGGTGCGATCTGCTGCACTCGTCTCAAAAAAGGCCCACACCAAAGAACTTTTCTGATAACGTGCAGAGGCAGCGCCCTGCACAGGCGGAGCTCTGCGGTGTTGTACAGTTGCTGTGCTGGCCTCTACCTGGCCTCCAGGGGGCATCCTGCCTCGTTGGACATGTGATGCCGCATCCTCCTCCTCCTCGTCCTCCTCCTCATCCTCTCTCCCTTGAGGCACCCACGTGGAGTCAGTGACCACATCATCCCCTCCCTCTTCACCACTAGAGCAAACCTGGCAGTAAGCTGCAGCTGGTGGAACAGTACTGCCAGATTCCTCAAGCTGGGTATCGTCATCCGAGCCTTCGAATCGTTGGGCATCCTCCTGGAGCATGTACCCAACACTGTGCTCAAAGAGTTCGGGGGACTCCTCAGGAGGACATGGTGGGTCTAGGAAAGGGGTGGCTGATGATGCTCTGTCAGTACCCTGAGCCTGGGTGAGAGAGGATGAGGAGGATGAGGAGGGCTTGGTCATCCATTCTACCAAGCCTTCAGCATGATGCGGCTCCACATGTCCAGCTGCCGAAAACAAAGACGCGCGTGTCCCATGGCCACGTGCTGATGACGATGCACGACCACGTCCACGTCCACGGCCACGTCCACTAGAAACAGAGCCTGCCTGCCCTGTGTTCTTGGCTCTGCACGCTCTGCCTCCCCTTGGCGGTCTTCCAGCCATTGTAGTCGGTAGTCCTGTGGGTGCTGCTGAGAAGAATATATAGGAGCTCTGTGTGATGCCACTAACACACTAGAAGTCCTATGGGTGCTTCTGCAAAGAAAATAGAGGAGCTCTGTGTGATGCCACTAACACACTAGAAGTCCTGTGGGTGCTGCTGAGAAGAATATATAGGAGCTCTGTGTGATGCCACTAACACACTAGAAGTCCTATGGGTGCTTCTGCTAAGAAAATAGAGGAGCTCTGTGTGATGCCACTAACACACTAGAAGTCCTGTGGGTGCTTATGCAAAGAAAATAGAGGAGCTCTGTGTGATGCCACTAACACACTAGAAGTCCTATGGGTGCTTCTGCAAAGAAAATAGAGGAGCTCTGTGTGATGCCACTAACACACTAGAAGTCCTGTGGGTGCTTCTGCAAAGAAAATAGAGGAGCTCTGTGTGATGCCACTAACACACTAGAAGTCCTGTGGGTGCTTCTGCAAAGAAAATAGAGGAGCTCTGTGTGATGCCACTAACACACTAGAAGTCCTATGGGTGCTTCTGCAAAGAAAATAGAGGAGCTCTGTGTGATGCCACTAACACACTAGAAGTCCTGTGGGTGCTTATGCAAAGAAAATAGAGGAGCTCTGTGTGATGCCACTAACACACTAGAAGTCCTGTGGGTGCTTATGCAAAGAAAATAGAGGAGCTCTGTGTGATGCCACTAACACACTAGAAGTCCTGTGGGTGCTGCTGAGAAGAATATATAGGAGCTCTGTGTGATGCCACTAACACACTAGAAGTCCTATGGGTGCTTCTGCAAAGAAAATAGAGGAGCTCTGTGTGATGCCACTAACACACTAGAAGTCCTGTGGGTGCTTATGCAAAGAAAATAGAGGAGCTCTGTGTGATGCCACTAACACACTAGAAGTCCTGTGGGTGCTGCTGAGAAGAATATATAGGAGCTCTGTGTGATGCCACTAACACACTAGAAGTCCTATGGGTGCTTCTGCAAAGAAAATAGAGGAGCTCTGTGTGATGCCACTAACACACTAGAAGTCCTGTGGGTGCTTATGCAAAGAAAATAGAGGAGCTCTGTGTGATGCCACTAACACACTAGAAGTCCTGTGGGTGCTGCTGAGAAGAATATATAGGAGCTCTGTGTGATGCCACTAACACACTAGAAGTCCTGTGGGTGCTTCTGCAAAGAAAATAGAGGAGCTCTGTGTGATGCCACTAACACACTAGAAGTCCTGTGGGTGCTTATGCAAAGAAAATAGAGGAGCTCTGTGTGATGCCACTAACACACTAGAAGTCCTGTGGGTGCTTATGCAAAGAAAATAGAGGAGCTCTGTGTGATGCCACTAACACACTAGAAGTCCTGTGGGTGCTTATGCAAAGAAAATAGAGGAGCTCTGTGTGATGCCACTAACACACTAGAAGTCCTGTGGGTGCTGCTGAGAAGAATATATAGGAGCTCTGTGTGATGCCACTAACACACTAGAAGTCCTATGGGTGCTTCTGCAAAGAAAATAGAGGAGCTCTGTGTGATGCCACTAACACACTAGAAGTCCTGTGGGTGCTTCTGCAAAGAAAATAGAGGAGCTCTGTGTGATGCCACTAACACACTAGAAGTCCTGTGGGTGCTGCTGAGAAGAATATATAGGAGCTCTGTGTGATGCCACTAACACACTAGAAGTCCTATGGGTGCTTCTGCAAAGAAAATAGAGGAGCTCTGTGTGATGCCACTAACACACTAGAAGTCCTGTGGGTGCTTCTGCAAAGAATATATAGGAGCTCTGTGTGATGCCACTAACACACTAGAAGTCCTATGGGTGCTTCTGCAAAGAAAATAGAGGAGCTCTGTGTGATGGGACTAACACACTTCAAGTCCTATAGGTGCTTCTGGGAAGAAAATAAAGGTCTGTGTGATGGGACTAACACACTTCAAGTCCTATAGTTGCTTCTGGGAACAAAATATAGGATCTCTGTGTGATGGGACTAACACACTTCAAGTCCTATAGGTGCTTCTGGGAACAAAATATAGCTCTGTGTGTGTGATGGGACTAACACACTTCAAGTCCTATAGGTGCTTCTGGGAACAAAATATAGCTCTGTGTGTGTGATGGGACTAACACACTTCAAGTCCTATAGGTGCTTCTGGGAAGAAAATATAGCTCTGTGTGTGTGATGGGACTAACACACTTCAAGTCCTATAGGTGCTTCTGGGAACAAAATATAGCTCTGTGTGTGTGATGGGACTAACACACTTCAAGTCCTATAGGTGCTTCTGGGAACAAAATATAGCTCTGTGTGTGTGATGGGACTAACACACTTCAAGTCCTATAGGTTCTTCTGGGAAGGAAATAAAGGTCTGTGTGATGGGACTAACACACTTCAAGTCCTATAGGTGCTTCTGGGAACAAAATATAGCTCTGTGTGTGTGATGGGACTAACACACTTCAAGTCCTATAGGTGCTTCTGGGAACAAAATATAGCTCTGTGTGTGTGATGGGACTAACACACTTCAAGTCCTATAGGTGCTTCTGGGAACAAAATATAGCTCTGTGTGTGTGATGGGACTAACACACTTCAAGTCCTATAGGTGCTTCTGGGAACAAAAATATAGCTCTGTGTGTGTGATGGGACTAACACACTTCAAGTCCTATAGGTGCTTCTGGGAACAAAATATAGCTCTGTGTGTGTGATGGGACTAACACACTTCAAGTCCTATAGGTGCTTCTGGGAAGAAAATATAGCTCTGTGTGTGTGATGGGACTAACACACTTCAAGTCCTATAGGTGCTTCTGGGAAGAAAATATAGCTCTGTGTGTGTGATGGGACTAACACACTTCAAGTCCTATAGGTGCTTCTGGGAACAAAATATAGCTCTGTGTGTGTGATGGGACTAACACACTTCAAGTCCTATAGGTGCTTCTGGGAACAAAATATAGCTCTGTGTGTGTGATGGGACTAACACACTTCAAGTCCTATAGGTGCTTCTGGGAACAAAATATAGCTCTGTGTGTGTGATGGGACTAACACACTTCAAGTCCTATAGGTGCTTCTGGGAACAAAATATAGCTCTGTGTGTGTGATGGGACTAACACACTTCAAGTCCTATAGGTGCTTCTGGGAACAAAATATAGCTCTGTGTGTGTGATGGGACTAACACACTTCAAGTCCTATAGGTGCTTCTGGGAACAAAATATAGCTTTGTGTGTGTGATGGGACTAACACACTTCAAGTCCTATAGGTGCTTCTGGGAAGAAAATATAGCTCTGTGTGTGTGATGGGACTAACACACTTCAAGTCCTATAGGTGCTTCTGGGAACAAAATATAGCTCTGTGTGTGTGATGGGACTAACACACTTCAAGTCCTATAGGTGCTTCTGGGAACAAAATATAGCTCTGTGTGTGTGATGGGACTAACACACTTCAAGTCCTATAGGTGCTTCTGGGAAGGAAATAAAGGTCTGTGTGATGGGACTAACACACTTCAAGTCCTATAGGTGCTTCTGGGAACAAAATATAGCTCTGTGTGTGTGATGGGACTAACACACTTCAAGTCCTATAGGTGCTTCTGGGAACAAAATATAGCTCTGTGTGTGTGATGTGACTAACACACTTCAAGTCCTATAGGTGCTTCTGGAACAAAATATAGCTCTGTGTGTGTGATGGGACTAACACACTTCAAGTCCTATAGGTGCTTCTGGGAAGAAAATATAGCTCTGTGTGTGTAATGGGACTAACACACTTCAAGTCCTATAGGTGCCTCTGGGAACAAAATATAGCTCTGTGTGTGTGATGGGACTAACACACTTCAAGTCCTATAGGTGCTTCTGGGAACAAAATATAGCTCTGTGTGTGTGATGGGACTAACACACTTCAAGTCCTATAGGTGCTTCTGGGAAGGAAATAAAGGTCTGTGTGATGGGACTAACACACTTCAAGTCCTATAGGTGCTTCTGGGAACAAAATATAGCTCTGTGTGTGTGATGGGACTAACACACTTCAAGTCCTATAGGTGCTTCTGGGAACAAAATATAGCTCTGTGTGTGTGATGGGACTAACACACTTCAAGTCCTATAGGTGCTTCTGGGAACAAAATATAGCTCTGTGTGTGTGATGGGACTAACACACTTCAAGTCCTATAGGTGCTTCTGGGAAGAAAATATAGCTCTGTGTGTGTAATGGGACTAACACACTTCAAGTCCTATAGGTGCCTCTGGGAACAAAATATAGCTCTGTGTGTGTGATGGGACTAACACACTTCAAGTCCTATAGGTGCTTCTGGGAAGAAAATATAGCTCTGTGTGTGTGATGGGACTAACACACTTCAAGTCCTATAGGTGCTTCTGGGAACAAAATATAGCTCTGTGTGTGTGATGGGACTAACACACTTCAAGTCCTATAGGTGCTTCTGGGAAGAAAATATAGCTCTGTGTGTGTGATGGGACTAACACACTTCAAGTCCTATAGGTGCTTCTGGGAAGAAAATATAGCTCTGTGTGTGTGATGGGACTAACACACTTCAAGTCCTATAGGTGCTTCTGGGAACAAAATATAGGAGCTCTGCCTGCCTGCCACGAACACACTACAAGTCCTATAGGTGCTTCTGGGAACAAAATATAGGAGCTCTGCCTGCCTGCCACGAACACACTACAAGTCCTATAGGTGCTTCTGGTAACAAAATATAGGAGCTCTGCCTGCCTGCCACGAACACACTACAAGTCCTATAGGTGCTTCTGGTAACAAAATATAGGAGCTCTGCCTGCCTGCCACGAACACACTACAAGTCCTATAGGTGCTTCTGGTAACAAAATATAGGAGCTCTGCCTGCCTGCCACGAACACACTACAAGTCCTATAGGTGCTTCTGGTAACAAAATATAGGAGCTCTGCCTGCCTGCCACGAACACACTACAAGCCCCTCTTTCTCAATCAATCTTTGTAACTGAATCTATCTAACTCAATCTCTGTAAGTGAATCTCTCTACCTAACTAAATCCAGCAGAGTGTCACAGAATCAGCCTGCTCAATCTGCGCCGGAACAGCATGTGACCGGCGCAGACGGCGTGGCGGCCTTTTATAGGGGGGGGGGGCGTGTACTACAGCCCCTGAGCTGTAATTGGCTACAGGCGTCCTGCCTGTAGCCAATTATGGCTCTTCGAGTTTCCGGGGCTGTGATTGGCCAAGCATGCGGGGTCACAGTGCATGCTTGGCCAATCATCAGCCAGCAATGCACTGCGCCGGCCGCGCCGGCCGCAATGCATTGCGGGGCCGCTCGCATCACACGAACGTGATGCGAGCGGCCAAAATAGTTCTGGGCTCGCCGAGCGAGCGAACGCCCGGTGCTCGATGCGAACGTGGGTTCGCATCGAGCACCGGGCCCATCCCTACTGGTGGGTTGGTCGGTCGTGCTTCGCTATTGTCGCACAACAGGGTGGGCTCAGGGTGCAGTGCTCTGCGCCCTGAGCCCTCCCTTTTTTTAAGGCTATTAGAGCCTCTGGCTCTAATCATGTGCTTCAAAAAAAAAATCCCCCATTGGAATCCATGCCTCTGGCACCCTGCATGTAGATCAGGGGGCCGGATGCATGGGGGGGGGGGTGGCACCCTGCGCTAAGGTTGCCACATCATCCCTTTAATCCAGGACACATATTCATTTCACAGGTGATTTAATGCAGATAAGGCCCCAAGTGAGTTTAATTACCACCTTAATCAGCCACAGAACCTGTGTAATTAATGTGTGTCCTGGATTAAAGGCATGATGTGGCAACCCTACCGTGTGACCTTAATGGATGGGCGATCACTGCCCAGACCTGAATCTGATTGAAAATCTGTGGGGTGATCTGAAGAGGGCTGTGCACAGGAGATGCCCTCACAATCTTACAGATTTGGAGTGTTTTTGCAAAGAGTGGGCAAATATTGGCAAGTCAAGATGAGCCATGCTAATAGACTCATGCCCAAAATTACTGAGTGCTGTAATAAAATCAAAGTATTAGTTTAAGGGTGTGCACACCTATGCAACCATATTATTTAATTTATTTATTTTTACTTCCACCTAAAAGATTTCAGTTTGTTGTTCAACTGAGTTGTACAGTTTATAGGTACATTAAAGGTGGGAAAAGTTCTGAAATGATTTATCTTTGTCTCATTTGTTCTCAATCTTTCATCTCTCAAACACTCTTTAGTCACTGGGTCAAATTAAGCTCAAACAATACCCCACAACGGTGTATCCTCCAAGGGATCCTACATATAAACCTGTACTAGGCAAGGTTCAGAATAAAAGAAAGCGAGAGGGCATTCATCATTGCATAAAACCATTTATTTTTAAAATAACACAAAGACAATAAAAAACAGGCACTGAAATCACAAATAAAGCAATGCTGCATCAAACAATGACTGTATAACTTTAAATTATAACAGGTTGTGAGCGGATCGGTGCATTGAGGACTGCTCATTGGCCAAAGCATGCACCTGACCTGCATGCTTTGGCCAATCAAAGTGCGTTCTGCTGTGAGAGCCATGATTGGCCAAAGCCAGGGTGCCTTTGGCCAAATTATGGCTCAGGGGCCTGAGTCCCACCCCACACTATGTAAGACTGCTTACATGGCAGCCGTACATAGTTTTATGAATGAGAGCAGCAAAATTACATGGATATTAAGGGGAACCCTGTACCAAAATGTAAAAAAAAAAATTGCGTGGAGCTCCCCCCAAAATCCATACCAGACCCTTCAGGTCTGATATGGATATTAAGGGGAACCATGCGCCAAAATGTAAAAGAAATTGTGTAGACCCTTATTCGAGAACACAACAGCAGACCGCAGGAAAAGGAAAAGCTATTGGCTACTAGCCTCTACGTAGTCCCGTCGTAGGCAACAAACGTCACCACGTTCAGAATGATCGGATTTTCCGACAACTTTGTCCGACCGTGTGTATGCAACACCAGTGTCGGACTAAATCCGTAGGACCAAATCCGATGGATTTGGTGGTCGGATTTTCCGACTGTGTGTATGGGGCTTTAGGCTCTTTTGGTGTACACAAAAGATACAGTTTTAGGCACATAAAATACCTAAAATATAACTAAAATATGTTAAATGCACAATATAAACTTAAAGAAAGATTAAGTTTAGGTATGTTATATTTTGGCATACTGTGATAAACAATGCATGTTGTCCTTTTATGCATACATTTTATAATGGAAAATGTTATGTTCTGATAACATTTGATTGTTTTTTTAGATAACATTTTTAGATTGTTTTTTTAGACGTGCCTTCTGGAATTCCCATTCAACTTTATGAAGATGCTTCAGGGACAAAAAAACTGATATTGAATCAAGTATCCGCTGTCCACGGGCACACTTGGGCTACATACCACCGGAGGGCTCTGTAGCTCTCGTCCAAACGCATTTCTGCCCGGATCAGCCTGCTTAATGTGAGCAAGGCCTAACCTAATTAGCATGAGCTAATTATCTTAATCAACATAAAAAAATGTGTCCTTTTATGCATACATTTTATAATGGAAAATGTTATGTTCTTTATAATAAAAAAACTATCCAAATATAAAAAAAATGTAAGCAAGGTACTGTCATATTCTTGGCTACTTTTAAATGCTTAAAAAAATGTATGTTATTTACATTTGTCATATGCAATTCAGCTTGTATTGGATCCCTCTTCCCAAGAAGTCAACATCAACAGAGTTGCAGTAGATACAGTTATTGAAACATCTCCTGCCCAACCATCTTCAATAGATGTCAGGGCAAAAAAGGATTAAAATGTATGCCTAGGAAAAATAAAAAAACATATTCAGTAAATCTCTGCAATGCATGTACATTACCCCACTTTTTATTTTTAAAAATACTGCAAAAATGAAAAAATACCTCTTGATCGTCAGGAAATCCACTGAGCACATAGCTTCCTGTTTGAGTTTACTCTGCCTCTCCTGCACTAAAATCCCAAGCAGTGTTATCTGCCCTATGCGGCTGTTCTTTCTGGATGATACTGTAAATGTAGAACACCTCCTTCTTAGTATGGAGATGAGATGCCTTCTGTAGTATATCTCTGGGATTTCAGTGCAGCAGAGACACTGTGCTGTCAGCTTAATCGGGATGTTAGGAGCTCACTGAATTTTTGGAAGAATCAACAGATATTTCTCTGTACTTGCATCCTTTTTAAAGGAATGAAATGGGGAAATGTGCATGTACTGCAGAAATGTACACATTTTTATTATTTTGTGCAGACATACACATTAAATAGGATTGGAACATGTACTGTATGTACATTAAAGTTTTGCTGCTGGTATTATTACTGTTATTGAGCTGAGCTGTGTTCAATATTAGGGTAATTGAATTTAGTGCAAAATGATATGGTATATATGGTTCTAAAGAAATCTTCACGCATCGTTCCTTTTTGTATGCACCAGGAAGACTTTGGAGGTGCTAAAAACCACTAACCTTATTTAAAATCGCCACTTTCAAGTAGCAATCCTGTGTAAACACAGGTTCCATTAAGACTATATTGGCTCCCTGCTTTGAGTTATTTTTCCTTAATGAGGAAGATAAATCAGAGCCAATTGGTGATAACACAGAAAAGAAATGGTGTGCATAAACCTTCGGAGTAAAAACTATTTTAGGCAGTTTCCACTTTGTCATCCCTGGATATGCTAGGCATGCTTACAGGTGTTTTTGAGTTCTCTATTTGGGATAAGAAAAAAGTTATAGGGTTCGGTTTGCAGGATGTTTGCCAAACTGTACCAAAGGTCTAATTGTTAATCCAAACCCAATCAAAGTCATCGGAGGCAGAATCCATAAAATCCGTTTTGGGTACTTTCAAGACTAAGAAGTAAAGGATTGTTAAACAAACATGTACAACACTTACAAATGGAAAACCTAAATACCATTTGGAGCGGAACGTGAGATTTCGGAAGATGTCCGCACTGACTCCTGGGAACAATGACACCAGGTCCCAGGAGACAGTGCGGCCTGACGACAATCGCCGCAGAGACCCCGCCCACCCCCGAAGAGACAGAAGACCAGAAGTCATCAATTACAAGGTAAGTAAAAAAAAAAAAAAACACATTTCATTTAGTACTCTTTGCCTGGAAGGCAAAGAGATTTACTAAATGAAATGGGTGCAGAACCACTTTAAATAATACTTAAAGGTAAACATTTAAAACACCCAATTGCTTTTAATAACATGCTTGGGGGATGTCCTAAACCTGCTTGAGAATCTGTACATGTTTTCTAAAAAAAAAATGGCATGGGATCCATCAAAATACATGTCAAAATACTGTTTAACAAAAAAAAAATAAAAAAAAAGAAGTGGGAGATAATGGGGTTGATTTTTTTAAATCTGGTGCAGCTGTGCATGGTGGCCAGTCAGCTTCTAATGTCAGCTTGTTTAATTAAGCTTTGACAAAAGCTGATTGATTTCTATGCAGAGCTGCAAAAGATTTTGCACTCTCCAGTTTTAGTAAATCAACCCCAATGTCTCTGTTGCTGGACTATGCAGTCAGCAGCAGGGTCTATGTAACCATAGACATGTGGCCCAACAAGCATGGACAGGGACCTTATAAATCTTTTATGACACATTGCATAATTTTGCTGGCATTTGGGTAGATCGAAGAAGGAGCACACCGATGGAGCTGGTGGTGCCAAGCAACCAAGACCCTACACAGTGGCCCAGGCACAATGGTGCCACTCTGTTTTGCAGCTGGTATGCCTGGGAAATAGAAGCCATCCTGCGCCTGAGATTCTAGAATCTCTTCAGGAGCAGGACAAAAGAGGGCTTTTCCCACACTATCTTGTGCCAGGCAAGGTCGTGTGTGATGGAGCAAGGTCATGTGTGACTAGGCACTAACCTGCTTTCTTCCCTTCAGCAAAAAAAGTATACACACATGCCTTGCCTTTTGCCTTAGTGTATGGCCAATTTAGGTGGTCATTCCCAGTGAGTGTTAAACTTCCTGAAATGCAGCGGCAACACTGCCACACATTTGATCGGCAATACAACCATGTACTGGAGCTTGACTATGCTACAGCAGCTGCACATGCAGCATTGTACTGTCAATGAGTATTTATGTAAGTACAGACTAGTTCAGAAACATCAGTGGATAATAATTCAGAATGTTTGTACCAACCTGCCACTGTTCTTAGAGGTGATCAGAAAGGTAAGCTATGATGAGGCAGGTATTAGGAACGTGACCCCTCTGGTGTTCCTACTGGAGTACACACTGCATGGTGTAATAGACCAGATAGTTATGGACTTTGATGACCTCAGTAACACTGAAGACAAAAAGTCCTTTGCTGCAGGCAATTTATGGTGAATGAGCTTGTTTATACTGAAGTGCAAGGACCCCAGGTTTCAGGCCATGAAGGAGAGGAATTGTTACTGGTTGGTTTTCCAGTTTCAAGTCATTTTTAGACCACATTTGACAGACTTGACTGCTAGCAGCAGTCACAAACACTGCCTAAACTGTATGATCTTAAATTACATGGGGTCCAGAGCAGATGTGACAACCTTCAAACTGAGGACCCCATGGACTTTTGAGTGTCAAGGCTGGACAACTGGCCGGAGCTTACTCAGCATGCAAAGGAGCTATTGGTTTGATCTGTAGCTTCCTGCTGTTGGAGAGGGAATTCAGTGATATGGGCAGTTTTGTGACAGAGAGTCAAATGCACCTGTTCCTTAACACAACTGACCAGC
The DNA here is from genome assembly GCA_028564925.1 of Lithobates sylvaticus. Lineage (NCBI taxonomy): Eukaryota > Metazoa > Chordata > Amphibia > Anura > Ranidae > Lithobates > Lithobates sylvaticus. Next base: position 285,113,971 of record CM053030.1, read on the forward strand.
AATCTTTTACAGTATACAAATTAACCAGTCCTAGGTCAACAATGAGTACAAAAAACATTAACATCTCCTGCTACCACTGCTGGCCTGTCATCAAATGTTCCACATGTAATCTTTTGCAGCTGGACCTCAGGAGTAAAATTTGTAATTTCTTTTCAGCAGTGTCAATCCTGAATTGTGCCTCAAAGTTTCAGGTTTGTTTTGGTGACCAGGCACTTTAAAGGTGCCACACATAATGTTTCCACAGCAGAATGTCAGCTATAAAATATATAGTGTTTACTGGAGGCAGCATTATCTAGTCTACTACTCTGTCAATCAAAAATATTTATGGCTGTTGTCTCTCTGATATAGTGCACTTAAATCTTGTGATTTATTAATTAAAATAAACTTGGTATCTCCTTGTTAAACCACCACCCAAGAAAAGTGCTTACAAACTTTGTATGGAAGTCAGTGCAATATTTTGCTGGCTTTTGACCTCATTATGGTGTCGGACGGAGATAAAACTAGCCTTGATGTATTTATGCAGAGATCAATTAGACCCAGGTGTTAGTGACCCACCAGTGCATTTTGAAAACAGGATTTTAAATTTTCTTACAGGCTTTTATGCATGTGGCCGATGTCCTGCATGCAAGCGGGCTAGGCGTAAAATTTGAAAACGTAAAGATTTAATTGCGTCTGCCACTAACAAAAGCTATTAAATAAAAGAGCTAATAACATGTAACACGATAGGTGTAGTGTACACGTTAGAATGTGAGGGTGGTCTAAGGTATGTGGGGAGGACCTCGAGGCCTTTACACATGAGGATTTGGGAACGCGTGAATAATATAAAAAAGGGTCTCAAAACTCATAACGTCTCCAAACATTTTCAGATGTTCCATAATTGCAACCCGGTGGGGTTGAAATTCTGGGGGGGGTCGAGAAGATGACTAACCATTAGAGGGGAGGAAATATTATCTGGCAACTTAGAATCTTTTTGGGTGTATAAAAAAACAAAGGTAGGAGCCCCCACTGGGTAAATGTGGAGTTTGATCTGAATTGTTTCATATCAGATAGATAAAATGGCTAGAAAGCAGGTTAGGGCATTACAATAGGTTTTTATAGGATTGCGCATGAAATGTTTGCATTTTGGATCTGGGCAAAACTACAATCCTCTTTAAGCCAACTAAGGAGTCTATGCTTACACCCGATGCTTTTCACCCTTTCAATCTGGAAGCAGTGCTCCAGCCGATACTCATTAATTTCCCCTTGCCCACCTTTATTAAATGTGCTGTTCAACCCAGACAGTCTATCCCGGGTTCGAATGCTTCCTTGGTCCCAAGCCGGAATTTTTCAACTCCGAAACTTGGTTCACCCACGCACTCATACTCTTATGCCCTTTGTCAAACTTCAAGAGAAACACCAGATCCCAAATCAATCATATTACTCTTATCTCCAATTTCAACATTATTTTGCTTCTAAATCTCCGATCCTGACTCTAGATAAGCCTAATCCATTTGAACTTCTTTGTGCACAGGGTCCATATCAGACTCACTTAATTTCAGATATTTATAAATTACTACACAGCGCCATCCCTCTCCTACATGCTGAAATGGTCTCAGATCTGTGACCGACCCATCTCTACACATCAGTGGCAGGGGATCTGGGAAGCTGTCTCCAAATCATCCAGATGTGTGGAACACAGAGAAACAGCCTATAAAATAATGCTCTTTTGGTACAGAACCCCGGAACTCATCCACAGATATGACCCCTAAGTTCCCTCGGACATGCTGGAGGTGTCGGGGAGACACTGGTTCCCAATACCACATCTTCTGGGACTGCTCCCTGATTCAACCATATTGGTTTTCTATCCAGACTCTTTTGCAAGATTTGCTCGGAGTGGCCCTTCCCCTAGACCCGGTACATTTTCTTCTAGGCCTGCCATTTCCCGGCCTCCCCAAACATTCCCAGAAATTAGCCTCCTTTATACTCCTTGCAGCAAAAAGGGCTATACCCTCCAAATGGTTATCCACCACACCACCAGATCTCCCGCAGACACTGAAAATATTGGATCAAATCCATAGAATGGAACGCCTCACCGCAGTAGTTAATGACATGCTCCCGCAATTCTCAAAAATCTGGGACTTATGGGACCACTCAGACTGCAATCCAAATGCCATCCCCTTGATCCCCTAAACATACAATTTTCCCCTACCTTATATACGCCTTTTAAGCTTAGAAACGTTGGCTAGCCTACCCAAGGTCTCCATGGTACCCCCCAAAACCCCTCTCCCCTGTCCATGCACTTTAATGAAAATTCGACAGAGTGCCCCTCCCTCAGTTATGGGCACCCTGGAAAATTTGCCTCTACTACACCCAGTGAATTACATTTTTTTTCTTTGCATATGCCTTATGTGTTGCCATGTTGTTGAAGACCAGCTACAGTCATTGCACACATCTTGGTCTATGCATAGTACTGCATAGAGGAAGGACGTGCGTCTGGAGCTCCGGCCGTCAGGAGCCCCTCAGCCCCCAGCTAGCCAGGTCTCTTCCAGCTCGGATCCCGGACCCCCCTAGCAGCGGTAACGGAGATCGGGTGGGGGACAAGACCATCCGGACCCCATAGCGGGCCACAACCAAATTAATTGGCCCCCAAGCCTTCAACCCTGCACCGCGCCGACCGCAGCTGAACGGCGGGCATCAGCCGCCAGGAAAGTCCGCGGCTCCGGCCTAGTCCCGGCCGAAGCCGGCCAAAAGCCTCCCCGAACGCCTCTCCCCTCCCCTCTGGGCATATAGCGGCAGCGGAGAGCTCCCCCCCTCCTACCAGCCCACGGTCACTCACCCACAACAGCAGACAGGGGCAGGAGCCACCAGTTCCAGGACAGGCCGTGGCTCGGGCCTAGTCCAGCGGCCATCTTGGTACACCCAGGCTACAGCACTTCATCAGCTTGGACCAGTCTGGCGGCCATCTTGGTACACCCGGACCTACCAAACTGATTTTAAAGCACAGTTTTCACTACAAGTTATTGAACAACCGTTCGATGACTTGTTTTTTATTACATTTTAATCAAGTTTTAAGTTTTAATCAATTTTAACAAACTTTTAACAAATTTTAATCACAGCATACACCCAGACCAGTTAAGTTTTTAAACCACAAGTTTTTAACAGCATTCGCCAGTAACATTAGCATCGCTATAAGCCGCCTTTTCTTCCCCAGGAGATCAATAGCAGCAGGATCCACCCTATCTTCATCGTGGGATCAACCCCGGTAAGGTAATTATTCTGGTAAGTAACGCAGGGGACCACCATTAGCAGTTGATCCAGGGACCAACATCCGACCGCCCCTCGGGGGGTCAGGAAGGAATTTTTTCCTCTGCTGTAGCAATTGGCCGCTCAGTAGGGGTTTTTCGCCTTCCTCTGGATCAACGGGAGGGCAGGTATAGGTCAACAGTTTTTTTTTCCTACAGATCCGTCACCTGAACTGTTATCGCCTCAGCAACGCATCAGTTTTTTCAAACGCATAATTCCGTCAACATCAAATTCTCGGGATCACCTCAACATGTGCAATTTTAAATACTCAGCAGAGTCTCTCCGCAGACTAAGAAGTTTGACCGCAACACTACCGACCTACATTCAAAAAATATTACAAAAAGAACGACTACTAAGGATCGGGCCGCTAGCAACCATCAAACATAAGAAGACTACATTGCAACCACAACAGTTAACATGCGCATTAATTAACACCAGATCGGCAGTCAAGCACAGGCACGAAATCCATGACTTCATCACGCAATACAACATAGATTGCCTCTTCATCACGGAAAGCTGGCTAACACCCGACTGCAACACCATCCTAACAGAATTAGTGCCAGAAAACTACAGGATCCTAACCGAGCATAGGAAAGGAAAAAAAGGAGGAGGCCTAGCAGTGATCTTCAAAGCTCACCTGGCGCTCGCCAAACCTACGGTACAGAACACAGCAACTTTTATGGAGACACTTACTCTACAGATGCAAACAACACCACAAGAAACCATCCACATGCTGCTATGCTACAGACCACCAGGACCAAAGACAAACCTACCGATACCACTCACGGAATTCATTTCGGCATACACCCTGAAAAACAACAAGGTTCTGGTACTTGGAGATTTCAACCTCTGGGCAAATTCCACCGAAGACCCCATCGCCACCACCTGCATCAATCAACTGGAAGACCTAGGGCTTCAACAACTAGTAAATGCTCCCACACATGGGTCGGGTCACATTCTGGACCTCATCTTCAAGCAAAATATCGACATCAACATACGAGACAACATATCGCTACCATGGACAGACCACCACGCTATCAAATTTGAAATCACCACTAACATCACCCTCCAGCAACCAAATCCGGCCGCAACAACACAGTGGATCAGATCACAGAAGAAATTACACTCGGAAATTTTCAAAACCACACTAAGAAACAAAATGGCAACACGAAATCAAAACCACTCAACCGAACGAGCACTCAACTCCTTAAACAAGGCACTACTACAAACAGCAGATGCAGTCGCCCCGAAACATCGAGGACCCATCCGCAAGAAAAATTCTGGATGGTTTAATGGCGCGCTTACACTACTGAAACGGGAACACAGAAGAGCAGAACGAGCCTGGAGACGAAACACTACTAAGGAAAATCACACATACTACAAAATACTCACCAAGAAATATCATAAAGCAATTTTCACAGCGAAAAAAGAACATGTCTCAAACACCCTCTCAAAAGCCTTAAACCGGCCACATGAACTGTTCAAACTAGTCGCCCAGACTATGAACCCCACCTGCCTTGAGCCCCGAGAAAACGAAACCCAAGAATACTGCAATAAGTTATCGGATTTTTTCATCAACAAAATCGACAACATTCAGAAAATAATTCAACAAAAAAAAACAACCAATTCTACTCAACCAAACCAAGGTAAGGAATTTTACTTGCACAGTGCACAAGCACCACATTTTTCGCTTACCCCCATCACCACGGATGAAACAAAAAATCTCATCAAGAGCCTCCGAGACAGTACATCGCCAAACGACATCATTCCTACAAAGCTCTTGAAAGAATGCTCCGACATTCTGGCCCCCGCTATTACACACCTAGTAAATCAGTCATTCAAAGAAGGGCTGGTTCCTATTTCCCTCAAGCAAGGCATCATCAAACCACTACTAAAGAAACCCAACCTCGACCCCAAAGATCCAAACAATCGCAGACCGGTAACAAGCCTGAACACCATCTCCAAGATTATGGAGAAAGCAGTAGTAAGACAGCTTCAGCTTCACCTAGACACACACAAGCTCCTGGACCCACTACAATCTGGGTTCCGCCCAGGCCATGGCACAGAAACGGCACTTCTGAAAATATGGGATGACGCCCTAGAAGCCGCGGATGATGGAGAATCGTGTCTTCTGGTACTGCTGGATCTTAGCGCGGCGTTCGACACAGTGGACCACAACACTCTTCTCAGCCGCCTCAAGGAAGTGGCAGGAGTCACAGATGGAGATCTGCCATGGTTCGCTTCCTTCTTAGGAAACCGGTCACAGACAGTGAAATTAGGAGCCTTCACTTCGGAAACCCAGGCAATTTCTTATGGAGTCCCTCAAGGATCACCATTGTCACCAGTACTCTTCAACATTTACATCCGGCCACTCTTCAAAATTATCAGCAAATCAGATCTATGCTACCACTCATATGCGGACGACACTCAACTATACTTCCGTATCACCGGAAAAAAAGACCAATACCAGGAACTAGGAAAATGTCTCACATTGATAGATGACTGGATGACCACGAGCTCCCTCAAACTTAATGGGTCGAAAACAGAACTACTGCTCCTCAACGCTAACCGAAGTAAAAAAACGAAGACCCCATGGATCCCACCAACCATCCTTGGACAGACCATTCTTCCAAACACCAAAGCCAAAAGCCTCGGAGTCATCTTTGATTCAGAGATGACCATGGATGCACAAATAGGATCAGTAATCAGCGGATCCCATCATCTCCTCCGCATGCTTCGCAGACTCATCCCCTTCATCCCAGAAAAGGAGAAAGCAGTAGTAGTAGGAACCATCATCAATTCACGGCTCGACTACGCAAACTCCCTCCACATAGGATTACCGGATTACCAGATTGCACCCCTACAAGTCGTCCAAAACGCAGCAGCAAGATTAATCACCGGAAAGAAACCCTGGGAATCCATTTCCCCATCCCTAAGGTCCCTTCATTGGCTCAAGGTAAAAGATAGGATCACATTCAAGACCCTCTGCCTCACCCACAAATGTACACAAGGAAATGCTCCTCAATACCTTTGTGAGAAAATAGGAAAATACAGACTTCGATCAACAGACCAAAATCTCCTTCTCATCCCCAAAGCCCGCTACAAATCGAAGGGAGAACGAAGATTCGCAGTACAGGGACCTCGGCTATGGAATGCGCTACCAAACGACATCCGCTTGGAAGAAAACCATCAGGCATTCAGGAAAAAACTCAAGACCCACCTCTTCTAATACAGCAGGTAACAGGGGCAGACAAGCGCCTTGAGGCGATTCAGTTCGCATTTGCAGCGCTATACAAATCATTCATTCATTCATTCATTATGTCTATTGATTGTACAGCACTCTCACTGGATCCATCCTCCCCATTCTCTTTCTTTTTTCCCCTTACTTTCCCTTCCTCCTTCCTAACCCCCTTCTTATTATTCGACCCAACTCTTTTGCACTTTAAAATTTGAAGATGTCTGCTGGTAACACTGCAAGCATACCTAGATTGCTTTGAAGTTTGTAACATGAAACATGCAAGATTTAATGTAATGTACGTTATTTTACAATCACCTTTACTCTCATCCATGTTGTTATTACCCCTCTGTTCTCACTGTTGTACATGTATTTTTGATCTTTACTTTAAATACAATTTAAAAAAAAAAAAAAATGTTTGCATTTTGAACTTGTTTTATATTATACTTTTTGTATGTGTTTAATGTATGTACCTGAGAGGTGGCTGTCATGAAGTTATTGCATTAAAATTGTAATATTTACGATGCATAATAGGTGAGCAATCAGTAGGTTGTGAGTAAAAGACCCTAAGGGTGCTTTATGTTATAGTCAAAATCGTATTATTATTTTTTTTTTTACCCAAGTGGGGCTCTTGAGGATTTTTGCACCTGAAATTCATAACCCTGGTGCCCACATAACAGGGCTGGATATGTGTGTATTTTATCCTTGTGAGGTGACCCTGTGATTACTTTAGACAATTCCCGGTTCTGGAAGGTATGGGTAGGACAGTGGTTCTGTTTATCACGCCCCGTAATGTACCATTGTCCCTGCACGTTTAACAATGCACGCAGTCAAGGGGCGGATGTTATCATGCATCTTGAACATCCGCGGTAGCGTGTGCTGTGGAGGCTAGATCGGAGTGTTTGGCCATGCCCCCGAGCGTCCTTGTCACCATGGCACTGTACGCTGGGGGACGGAGGTTATTATGCAGCCTGAGCGTCCTAACTGACGTTGTGGCATCAGCTACAGCCACGTCAGCTATGGCCACGCCCCCGAGTGTTCTTGTTACTATGGCATCGTATGCTGGAGGGTGGAGGTTATTATGTATCTCGGGCATCCAGAGTGACACTGCGGAGCCAATGCCCTTTTGCCATGTCCCCTAAGCGTCTGTGTTGCTGTTGCGATGCACGCTGGGGGGGGGGGGCGGGCATGTAATTAATTAATAAGACAGGAGGACTATATATATGACTAAGCCCCCGTGATACGCTGAAGAAGTCCCGCCCACAGGGACGATATGCGTGCAGACGAGTAGGCTCTGACGTCATTGCAGCCACCTTTCGAACTCTTATCATGAGATGCTGTGTTATGAAACAAGCTCAATTTCCTAGCACTGGGGATTCAGTGTTTCTTTTGTTTCTTTTGTAAGTAATATTTTAATTGAATAAAAGTATAAGCAGAGAGCACTATGTATGTCCTATTGAATTTTACATGAACAACGATGGTATCTACCACATATGAGAGGGCATTGCTGTTGTCATCTATATGAGGCTGGATTGTTGGAACATCGTAGAGACAGGATCTCATCTCACTATTTGATTGCCCCTGTGGGGAATGCCTTTATTTGAGCGCCCTGATCACTATTGAGGACTCTTCATCTTGTCTGTTGGTGCCTCTCTCTACATTGACCTAGCCTTTTAAATCATTCATTGGGACTATCCATATATTATAGAGTTATTGGACATTTCACATGAAAGCTTTTTATAATTATTGTTTTATTATTTTTTAGCGCTGCACTGTTTTTTATTCTATGTCGGTTCAAGGATTGCAATATATTGACCTTGAGTGTTCAGCTGCTGTAGATAGGGGTAATTGTTTTTTGTATTTGCGCTGACTGATTCCACTTGTTTAGAAATATATACATGTGTAAGGATCTGTTGCCCTCTACTGTCTGTATTTATAAATAGCCATAGTTAATTATGTATAGTTCTTCCTGTCTGGGTTGTTAGAAACCTCAGAAGGAGGGAGTAAAGAGAGTCAAAACTGAGTGTACACACGGGAGTTGCTATTGCTGTTGTTATCCCACCCAGTTCAGAAGCAGAGACTATTGGGCAAGTATTCCTATGTTCTAATAGTTTAACTGAATTTGCCCATAGCTTCTAGAGTGTGTATCTAAATCTTTGTAATAAACGTATCTCTGTCTTATAGTTGTTATCTCACATGCACAGTGCCAGATAGCTAGGTCAGTGATACTGAATGCATGTAGTAATTAGTTTCCAGTATAATAGTAGGTAAAAACTGTTTATTGCAATAGGGTTTATATGCAGTTCCTGTTTTTTTAGTTATCCCTGTCTCTTCAGGTCTGTGCTTCCATAGCTAGTTTTAGCTCAGGACTCAATAACCAGCATAGGCTGGAGCCAGGTTAGTAGTCTGACGACTACTTATGTAGTTAGAGGTCCAGTTGTGTGTCAGGTTGGAATCTGCTAGGGACTAAAACAGTAAATAGGCTGACTCTGAGTATCAGTGCCACGCCACGTTTCTGCGTGTGAGAAGCTATGTTCCAGACTGGTTGGACAATGGCTGGACAGTCTTCCAATCACCACTATTGATGATCCGAACACCTCTGGTTCGGTTTGCAGCAGAACATGCGAACAGGCAAACAAATTTGTTCGAACACACAAACACCGTTAAAGTCTATGGGACATGAACATGAAAACTCAAAAGTGCTAATTTTAAAGGCTTATATGCAATTTAAAAGAATGGTGCTGCGCTATTCCCAAGGGAGTGAGAGGAACCTGCTGCTAGAGATAGCAGTAGGAAGTAAGCAAGAGTCCACTGCTAAAGGTAGCAATATAAGAGTAAAGTAGCAACTGGGTGAGAGCCTGCCTCCTGCAGGGTCTGTTGCTAGGGGTGTTACTCTGGTATTAGGACTGTACTGCTAAAGGTAGTAGTCCAAATATAAAAGTGGTGTGTATAAAGTGCACACAATGCTAATAACACAGCAAAAAAATAAATAATAAGAATATAAAACGTACTGGGTGCAAGAGTGCTAAAAAAACTAATAACACCTAACACAATAAATTAAAACCACAGACTTAAAAAGTATATATAATAAAAACGTGATGACAACACTTTTGAAGTGCAAAAATATATAAATATGTGCAAACGATCAATAATCCAAAGTGTATAAAGATAGTATATTAGAATGGTGCTTGTGCAGAAGTGCACAACATAATAAGTGTAAAGTACACGATAAAAATGCAAATTATACGATTGATGCAATCACACTGAAGGTGTGTGATGGGTGATAGACGAAAAATCCAAATGTGCAAAATCTGCAAAAAATTGTTTAGCGCTAGAATCAGCAATAAAGTGCAAATGCAAGAATCTTTGGTGCTAGATATAACTAGCCTGTGCAGAGTAAGGGTGCAAACGTATATCACAATAATGGTGAAATAAATGATGAATAAAATTATAAATATAAATTTGCTTCATGCAAGTCCGTGATTAGAAAAGGGATGCAGTTTAAAGTCTATTAAGTGGCTTTCTTCTTCCGGTGAAATGAGCATACAGGTGTGCAAAAATAAGCAGGCAAGCTATGACAGAACCACTGTGGCTGAACCCGATGCTTTCTTCTTCCGGTGAAATGAGCATACAGGTGTGCAAAAATAAGCAGGCAAGCTATGACAGAACCACTGTGGCTGAACCCGATGCGACTGGAACCCGCTGCGAATGAGACATGCTAGGACTGAAACACGCTAGGACTAAAAACACAACCCCCTCTGTGCCTACCCAAGGGTGAGGACATGAGCAGTGATGATGAGACCACAGCACGTGAATTAAAACCTAATGACGACCCCCACCCTAGTGTATGGAGTGAGCGAGCCCAAAGTAACCTGTTGCACAAAGACAGGCCATTGAACCTGAATACTCAGGGCTTGTGTACCTACAGCCCGTGGTGGGTAGTCGTGCAGGTGTGATGAAATGAACGTACATCGTATGACGTAAGGTATACGGGCAAGAAGATTGTGGTTAACAATCTTTAAAACGAAAACCTCAGCCCGTATGAATCTGTAGACGTGACAGATCGTGATATGTGAGCTCTAGCCAACAGAAACAGGAATGCAAAGAACCTTGAGTGAAAAGTACGATGAGACATGGAAACAAACAAAGATGAAACGGCTACCGGTGTATTCCGAACCTGCATGACACCGACATGCTGCGACAGAAACACACTGACAGATACACGCTAATGACAGAACGCGATAATAACAAATCACTCTAATGACAGAACCGCTAATGACAGAAACACGCTAATGACAGAACCGCTATGACAGAACACGCAACTGACAGAACTGCTGGCCGAAACACGCTAAATGACAGAACCATTATGACAGGAAATGACGTGAGGCATGAATCATGAATGACCATGACAGTGGATCTACCCCACCAATCAGTCCCCCACCTGCTAGGCTGCACCCCCCTTCCCCTAGATCTGTGACCCCACAGTAGCTAGAAATATCAAGCAAGTCTCAGCCGACTTGTTCCCCAGGCTCTCAGAGCCATGCCAGGACACATCAAGCAAAAATATGTAAAACACTAGTAACTGAGAACTGGCATTCCCTGCTGTGATACAAACAACCCTTGGCTCATATATTCCCGGACAAACAGCTACACCCCTCCCTCTGATGACTGGTGTACCATACCCCTCTATGTATGGCTCTCAGACTTTGCAAAATGAGGTGTTTGTTTTTTTTAGTTTTTTACCAGTCTCCTGAATGACCGCCATAATGACAGCCTGTGCCCGGAGAAGTGGGAGGACGCCCCCCCTCATGAACCCAGCGTGTGCCCGGAGAAGTGGGAGGGTGGACGAATGTCCCCCTCTCAGCGTGAGCCCAGGAGGAGGAGTGGGAGGGTGGACGAATGCCCCCCCCCTCTCACAACATGTGCCCGGAGGAGTGGGAGGGGGAACGAACACCCCCCCTCTCAGCGGGAGCATGGGTGGAGGAGTGGGAGGATGGCCACCCTCTCTCAACGTGAGCCCAAAAGAGTGGGAGGGTGGATGGACGGCCCCCCCACCCAGTGTGAGCCCGGGAGGAGGAGTGGGTGGCCCTACAGATGATGCCGGTGAAAGCATGGAAGAAGAAGTGGGTGAATGGGTGTGCTGCCCCCCCCATGATGCCTGGCGTGCTGCCCCCCCCCCCCCGTGAAGATGCTGGATGAGCATCGGGGAAAACATGGACGGTGAGCAACCCCTCTCAGCTGCCTGCATGGGTACAGGAGAAGTATGTGGATGGACAGATGAGCAGGCGGGTGCTCCCCAGGAAAGTAGATGGACGGCTGCCCCTCCTCCAATTATGCTCAGGGTGAGCACTGTAGAGGAACTGCCATGAGATTGCTGGAGCCGGCGGCCGCTCTGCCAAACCAGAGGTGACCCAGAAACGAACCAACAAGGATCTAGTAGAGGAGGAGGAGGGATATATAGCCCTCAGACTCCTCCTACAAATCCAGGCCAGCCTGCGGTCAGCCTTCTAACGTGTCAGCAGCTTGTACAAAAAAGCATGTATCCAAGCTCCTCCACCATCCTGCCCCCTCCCCCAATCTTTTTTAGCCTGTCCCCATAATATAGGAATATCAGAACAAGAACAAGATCATCCTTAAAAAAGAGGCCAAATTAATTTTCCGTCTGGGATCGAGGGTGCCTCATGAGCTAAATGAGGGGTTCATCTAGTTACCTTTTGTGTGTTGATGTAACTTTGGGACAACTAATCTGATGTCCAATATTAAAATAAGGGAAGAATTTTGAGCAAGTTGAGTGGGCAGAAGAGGCACCAATAAATGTTTGATCTATGGGTACCTGATTTGTACAACATGAGCAAGAGAAATATACAGGTATATTAAGTATAATTACTTGCCTGTTAAAAGAGTCTTTACATTATGGTAGGCAATTTGTTTTGTAGTAAAGCACTATTATAGTCTGTATGGTTTATCTCTCAGTTTTCATAGGGGGAATTGGTAAACGTTCTATATGGTAAGAACGGATTTGGAGGAGATTTTTGAGAGATCTGACCCCATCTATAAAAAACAAAGATAGAAGAGCGCCTCTTAGTTAAAGTATTTAATAGTATAATAAAAGAATCAATAAGCACTTACATGTCAATTTATAAAGATTCTCTACACAGATTCACAAAGGGATGTTGCCAATGTCAAAGCCATGTTTCCAGGAGTGTTACAAGTCCATGCTGCGAGAGCCACAGGGAGCCGGGGAGGAAGCTGGCTATGTCTTATAGAGCAGTGATCATCAACCCTGTCCTCAGGGCCCACTAACAGGCCATGTTTTAAGTATTACCTTGGGGAGATGCAGACTAGAATACTGCAATCATTGAGCAGCAAATTATATCACCTGTGATGTATTTCAGTTATCTTGCAAACCTGGTGGGTTAGTGGGCCCTGAGGACAGGGTTGATGACCACTGCTATAGAGGAGAGTAACAAGCTGCTGGTGGAGACGGCGTGTGATGTCAGAGCTGGCCGGGGAAACACAACACATTTCAGAGAATGCGTGAAGTCTGTAAGGAGCGTGCATGCGCCTTACGGACTTTGCACATTCTCTGAAACATGCTTGTTACTCTCTTCTATAGGACATAGCCTGCTTCCTCCCCGGTTCCCTGTGGCTCTTGCAGCATGGACTTGTAACACTCCTGGAAACATGGCTTTGACATTGGCAACATCCCTTTGTGAATCTGTGTAGAGCATCTTTATAAATTGACATGTAAGTGCTTATTGATTCTTTTATTATATTATTAAATACTTTAACTAAGAGGCGCTCTTCTATCTTTGTTTTTGTTCTGGTTGAATTCAAGTTGACTTTACTCCTGAGAGGAGCAGCCCTTAGTGACAGTAAATACATCCCTTGGATTTACCATCTCAGCTTGCATATCCAGCACCATCCATCGTTGATTGGACTTTTTTCTTGGATATTTATCCATTTTGGACTTTTATTATCATTGTCCTGTGATCACCAACAACTTCATTCATTTTAATTATTATTTTATTTATATATTGTGTTTTAATGAATTGATTGTGAGATAGTACATCGGTATTCTAAGGGCCAGCATTTGTGTTTTTTGTTCATGACCCCATCTATAGATTACCCTTAAGTGCCGATTCACACTGCAGCGATGTGGGACCCCTGCGAATCCACTGCGGGTTCCTGCATCGCATGTCTCCCAGCAGCAGTTCACACTGCCCTATGCGAACTGCTGGGAATGTCAAGTAAATGTTAATGACACCTCCAAATCAGTTTGCATATCACAGTGCAAACTGCAAATTTGGACAGGAATCGGATGGCATGGGTGTGAACTCCCATGCAATCTGATTCTACAGCGGACCAAAAAATGGGTCCTGTGTGAGTTTGGTCCGAATGTGATGTGATATCAGCCATACTATCTGTATCGCTGAAATCGCATTGCACAGAGATCGCATGTAATTTGCACTGCAGTGTGGTTCAAATCCAATGTCGGACAGCAGTGTGAAACGGCACTAAAGGAACAAGCGCATATGATCTATAGGTCAAAACAGGAGGTGAGCTAATGCTGGTGGTATAAGTCACACAGGGTGTGTACAGCATAAGGGTTCAAACACTTTCAAGTGGATTATTAGTGGAGCTCAACACATGGACTTTTCTTTTCATATTTTCTTTTTATATTTATTGATTAGTCAAGCACTTTCAAGTGGATTATCGATGGAGCACAACACGTTGACTTTCTTTTTCATATTTATTGATTTGACATTGGAAGTATAAGAGGACTGTATTTTGTTTTTGATGAATTTGGGATTCTTGAGTATTAATATATACACAGTGTAACACAAGTTTGGAGCTGGATCATTTTGGGTTGTGATATTTTAACATTTAGAGTGAGTGGTACACTCTTGGATCTTAGCAGCAACACACATTTATTATATTGATTTTTCTACAGTGCCTTGGAAAAGTATTCATACCCCTTGAAATTTTCATCATTTTGTCATGTTCCTACCAAAAACGTAAATGTATTTTATTGGGATTTTATGTGATAGACCAACACAAAGTGGCACATAATTGTGAAGTGGAAGGAAAATGATAAATGGTTTTAAATTTTTTTCACAAATAAATATGTGAATAGTGTGGCGTGCATTTGTATTCAGCCAATCCCCCACCCCAAGTCAATATTTTGTGGAACCACCTTTTGCTGCAACGACAAAAACGTTTTTTTGGGTATATATCGCTACCAGCTTTGCCCATCTAGAGAGTGACATTTTTGCCCATTCATCTTTGCAAAATAGCTCAAGCTCTGTCAGATTGGATGGGGAGCGTCTATGAACAGCAATTTTCAAGTCTTCCCACAAATTCTCAATTGGATTTAGGTCTGGACTTTGACTGGGCCATTCTAACACATGAATATGCTTTGATCTAAACCATTCCATTGTAGCTCTGGCTGTATGTTTAGGGTTGTTATCCTGCTGGAAGGTGAACCTCTGCCCCAGTCTCAAGTCTTTTGACTTTAATGCCGTGTACACACGGTCGGACATTCTGACAGAAAAAGTCAGATGAGAGCTTTTCATCGGATATTCCGACCGTGTGTATTCAGACAGACTTAGATAGAGAACATATTCAAAATTTTTCCGGCAGAAAAACCACTCGTCTGTATGCTGTTCTGATGCACCAAAAATCACGCATGCTCTGAAGCAAGTACGAGACAGAAGCTATTGGCTACTGGCTATTGAACATCTGTTTTCTAGTCCCGTTGTACGTGTTGTACGTCACCGCGTTCTGGACGGTCGGAATTTGGTGTGACCGTGTGTATGCAAGACAGCTTGAGCGGAATTCCGTTGAAAAAACCTTCATAGTTTATTCCATCGGCAAAACTGGTCATGTGTACAGGGAATAACAGGTTTTCTTCTAAGATTGCACTGTATTTGGCTAAATTCATCTTCCCATCAACTCTAACCAGCTTCCCTGCCCTGCTGATGAAAAGCATCCCCACAACATTGCCACCACCATGTTTCACAGTGGGGATGGTGTGTTCAGGGTGATGTGCAGTGCTGCTTTTTCGCCACACATAGCGTTTTGCTTTTAGGCCAAAAAGTTCAATTTTGGTCTCACCTGACCAGAGCACCTTCTTCCACATGTTTTCTGTGTCCCCCACATGGCTTTTCGCAAACCGCAAACAAGACTTTTTTTGGCTTTCTTTTAACAATGTCTTTCTTCTTGTCGCTCTTCCATAAAGGCCAGGTTTGTGGAGTGAACCACTAATAGTTGTCCTATGGACAGATTCTCCCACCTGAGCTGTGGCTCTCTGCAGCTCCTACAGCTTTACCATGGGCCTCTTGGCTGCTTCTCTGAATAATGCTTTCCTTGCCTGGCCTGTCAATTTAGGCCATGTCTTGGTAGGTTTGTAGTTGTGTATTACTCTTTCCATTTTCCAGGTGTTTATAGCTTGGGGTATTTTTTTATAACCTAACCTTGCTTTAAACTTCTCCACAACTGGTGTGTTCCTTGGCCTTCATAATACTGTTTGTTCACTAAGATTCTCTAACAAACCTCTGAGGGCTTCAAACAACAGCTGTATTTATACTGAGATTAAATTACACACAGGTGGACTCTATTTACTAGTTACATGACTTCTGAAGGCAATTGGTTCCACTAGATTTTAGTTAGGGGTATCAGAGTTAAGGTGGCTGAATACAAATGCACGCCACACTTTTCAGATGTTTATTTGTAAAAAAAAATGCAATCCATACTAGCACATTATGCCATTGCCTTACAGGTGTTTTTTAGGCTTTAAGGCCCCTTTCACACAGATGTTCCGAAGGAGTCCGCCTGTCCGTTTTTCAGGCGGACATGATTGGACCATCTATTCTCCTCTATGGAAAGGCAGATAGATGTAAATGGACATGTGTCCATAAACACCTGCCTGCATCCAAGTTGATCTGTCTAGTGGATTGGATCTGGTGACAGTCAGATGTAAATGGACAGGAGGTCCTACACCCAACCACTGATAGAGAGCGAGTTCTATCTGTTGTCCGCTCTGCATAGCAGACACGGACTTGTCATCTGTGTGCTCAATAGGGATCAGTGGAGAGATTTCCCACTGAGCAGGTGGATTTGAGCTGGAGTCTGCCCATGTGAAAGGGCCCATTAGACACCTTTTACACTGGAGGTGTTTTTCAGGTGCTTTATCGCTAAAATTAGCGCCTGATAGATGCCTCATCTGCAATCCCTGTGTGGAAGCCTGAATCCTTTCACACTGGGGCGCTACGCTGGCAGGGCATCAAAAAAAGTCCTGCAAGCAGCGTTTTTGAGGCGCTTTAGGAGCGGTGTATACACCGCTCCTAAAGCGCCTCTGCCCATTGAAATCAATGGGCAGTGCCGCCGAATCTGCAGCGGTGCTTTGTGGGTGATTTGAACCCTTTATTAGGCCACTAGCGGGGTTAAAAGCTCCTCTAAAACGACGGTAAAGCACCTTTAAAACTTTGCAGTGCTTTACCACTGACACTTACCAGGCTGCCTTATACTCGCATTGGTGTTCTGGATGGACACACACACAAGGAGAGAAGGAGTCACGGGAGAACTCTGGCACTACAGCGCCCCCACCTTTGCGGCGCCTGGGTGCGATGCACCCTCCGCACCAGCCCAGGATTGGCCCTGGACCTTTAGACTACTCTTCTGTTTGTGATATCAATGTTAGTAATTTGTAAATGTATACTCTTCTCAATACAATAACCATGTTATTTGTAAAAAAATAAAAATAAAAAAACATTTATTTCTTTTCCTTCCACTTGACAATTATGTGACATTTTGTGTTGGTCTATCACATAAAAGCCCAATAAAATACATTTATGTTTTTGGCTGTAACATGACAAAATGTGGAAAATGTCAAGGGGTATGAATACTTTTTTAAAACACTGTACATAGGTGTGCACAATTTAGAGTAGTTAGAGTACTTTATTAGCAAGTTTAGACTGCCATATAACACACAAGTTCCTAAGTATATCACAACAGGAACAGTAAGTGGACAGGAACAGGAAGTGAAACTGACTCGAACAGCGTAGAGAAAGTATTAGAGCAATTGACCTTTAACAGGTCAGATGTAGTTATACAATCCAGCCAGACAGTAGAGACAAGTCGGTGGCCTAAGGCCTAAGCAATACAACTTGGTTACCTCTCTGTCCCCCCAGTAAAAGAGCTGTGGTAGACTGATGAGCTCATTTTCCTGCTGTCTTATCTTAGCAAATCCCTTATCAACTGCACCCTACTTGCTGGGTTCTAATCAGCAGATTCCCCCTCCCCCACAGGAGCTAGGTACCCTTTCTCATTAATATTGCTATCCTGTTTTCTCTTTTCCATGCAAATTCTTACACTTTATCTCAACTGTCTGGTTTATTCTTCATATTTAAATGAAAGTTGGCATTAATTATGGTATCTAGTTATATGTATGTGTGTACTGTGCGTTGCTTTGCTTTTGATTGTTGAGGCATTTACCAGATCAGAATTTGTTATTTTGTGGCAGAAGGGGGATTCCCTTTACAAGGTGTCTGCCTTTCTTAGTAATATATAGTGCATTCATAAAGTACAGCTGTTTATTTTTTTTATCATTAAGCTATATTTAGTACCCCATAATGACCAAGTAAAAGCAGAATTTGAGCAATGTCTGAATTTATCAAAAAAGGAAAAACAGAAATATCTTATTGGCATAAGTATTCAAATATATTTTGCAACAACACTTGAAATTTAGCTCAGGTGCCTCCCATTTCTCTTGATCATTGCTGAGATGTTTCTACACCTTGACTGGAGTCCACCTGTGGTAATGTAAATTGATTGGACATGATTTAGTAAGGCACACACTTCTCCATAAAAAGCCTCATAGCGTACAATGCATATTCTATCAGAGCCACAAGGTCAAAGGTACTGCCTGCAGAGCTCAGAGATAGCATTATAACAAGGGGATCTGGGGATTAGAACAACACAGATCTGGGGAAGACTGCAACCTTGGTAACCTTCAGTGCATTTCTGCTGCATTGAAGATTCACAAGAGCACAGTGGCCTTCATAATTCCCAAATGGAACAAGTTTGGCACAACTGGGACTCTTCCAAGAGCTGGTTGCCCAGCCAAACTAAGCAATCAGGGGAATAGGGCCTTAGTAAGAGAGGTGACCAAGAACCTTATGGTCACTCTGACTGAGCTTAAGAGATCCTGTGTGAAGATAAGACAAAGTTCCAGAAGGACAGCCATCACTGCAGCCCTCCACCGATCTGGACCTTATGGCAGAATGGCTAGACGGAAGCCTCGCCCCAGTGCAAAACACAAGAAAGCCCACTTGGAGTTTGAAAAAAAAAACACCTGAAGGACTCTGAGAGACTCTGTGAGGAACAAGATTCACTGGTCTGATGAAACCAAGATGAAATGTTATGTCTGGAGGAAACCAGGTACCGCTCATCACCTGCCAAATACCATCCCAATAGTGAAGCATGGTGGTGGCAGCATCATGTTGTGGGGGTGTTTTTCAGCAGCAGAGACTGGGAGACCCCTCATGGTTGAGGGAAAGCTGAATGGAGCAAAGTACAGAGATATGCTCAATGAAAACCTATTCCACAGCACTCAGGACCTCAGACTGGGCCCAAGGTTCACCTTTCAACATAACAATGACCCTACACAGACAAATACAAGGCACTCTTTCCTTCCCTAACTAGGGATACATAACTCACAAACCAGGAGGTGTGGTGTCGAGGGGAACGGCGCCCACCTCCTCTCTCTCTCCCCCCTTATACTCCTACTTTCTCTATCCTCACCCCCCCCCCCCCCAACCCCTCACTCCCATACCCCATCCCACCTATCCAACATAACATTGAATCCTCCCCTAGAATATTTAACCAACCAATAACCTTTTAGAGACGCACCAACAAAACCGTTCACACTTCCACACTATCATTGGAGTAAGGACTAAAGTCACTTTCGAGACCCAAGTTAGACCTGATGATATTGGTCTCATGGGTTCGGCACTCATACGTAGCACTACCTGACCCGATTTGAGTGCCCCTCTTCTAATATAACATTATATTGGTTATACGTTTGTTGACAACTTATGACTATATTTGTATAGCACTGTTCTATCCACCACGACCAATGCAGCACTGTTTCAGCCATATTTTTCCTCTGTACGAAAGAGTCATGGTTGCACTTTTTGTATGTGATATACACATGTCTCGCAAGTTTGTATGCTTTGAAACTTTTAATAAAATCTTTTATGGAAAAAAAACAAAAACAATGATCCTAAGGTTTGGCTTAGGGATAGCTCTATGAATGTCCTAGAGTTTCCCAGCCAGAGAGCTGACTTGAACCCTATTGAAGATATCTGGAGAGACCCGAAAATGGCTGTCCACCTACGGTCCCCATCCAACCTGACTGAGCATGAGAGGATTTGCAAAGAAGAATGGCAGAAAATCTCCCAATCCAGGTGTGCAAAGCTTTTTGCGTCATACCCAAAAAGACTTGAAGCTGTAATTGCTGCCAAAGGTGCTTCAACAAAGTACTGAATAAAGGGTCTAATCACTTAAATGTATGTGATTTTTCATTTTTTTGTTTTTTAATAAACTCACAGACACTTCAAAAAGTTTTCACTTTGTCATTATGGGGTACTAAGTGTATATTAATGAGAAAAAAAATGTATTTAACCACTTGCCTACCAGGCACAAACACCTCCTTCCTGGCCAAGCCATTTTTCAGCTTTCAGCGCTGTCGCATTTTGAATGACAATTGTGCGGTCATGCAACGCTGTACCCAAATAAAATAGGGGGCGCTGCAGGGGTTAATATGTTCCCTATGTTAGTGATTCTAACTGTGGGGGGAGGGGACTGACTGGGGGAGGGGACCGATCGGTGTCCCTATGTACAAGGGACACACCATCGGTCTCCTCTCCAGTGACAGGACGTGGATCTGTGTGTTTACATACACAGATCCAGGTCCTGCTCAGTTACTGGGCAATCACGGGTGCCCGGCGGACATCGCGGCCGCCGGGCATGCGCATCGGGTCCCCAGCGACACGGCGGGCACGCGCGCGCGCCCCCTAGTGGCCAAAATGTTAGCGCCGTCATATGACGGCAGCCCGCCACAAGAGCCGAACCGCTCCGCCGTCAATTGACAGTGGGCGGTCGGCTACAGGTACTGTAGTATCAGGCTGCAAAATTACAAAATTAAAAAAAGAGAAGGTCTGAATATTTTATGACTGCACTGTATATTATGATTAACAAAAATAAAGGGTTTGTCCAGTCATTTTAAGGGTCGTATTTAAAAAGAAGTGAATCTTACATTCAACAAACATTTACTGCTAGTGAGTCTTCCTGATGCATATAGTTTGTATTGCAGTGAATGAATCACCACCAGTGAATGGTTGGTGAAAGTTAAATGTACTGCTTCGTAATTATGCCCCATACATGTGTGGTTAATAGTATTTGGTTGTACATACTTGTGAAATGTCACTCACTAAAAGTTATTCTGAGATACCGTAGATACCATAGTTTTTGCTAACCATTTTCTGGGGACTTAAATGTGGTTGTGTATTACAAGTTTACAGCAGGCGAAGACCATTCTTAGCTGTGCCTGTCTGTGCTACATATTATCCCATGTGTATGCAGCACAACCAATCGGCCCCTAATACTGTCCTTCTCACACTTAGCTTGCTGCTGTATAAGGGATTGCAAGAAGCTGCCTGGCGTTCAGGAGTAAACTAAATGAACTTAAGAGCAACTAAATGAATTTAAGAGCAATCAGGAAAATAAATTTTTATACTATTGTATAGGCTACACCTTTGTTTTTCTACTCAGATGTTTAAGTAACATGTCCATTTTATATTTCTTAAAAAAATACAGAGTGAAGACCAGAAAGCATATGAAAAGCCGCTCCACTCTCCAATATCTCCTACTTCATCTTTACCTGAACACATAAAATGCAACATACTTATAACACAGATGGACACTGCTTACAGAGGGGGGCCTCAGGTGTGTAGAACTCTATTCTATCTTACTGTAAATAAAACTGAACTCCATCATTACATCCTCTGTTGCACAGTTGTAGTGAGGTAGGGCATTGTGATGTGTGCGGGAAGCGATGTACAGCACTCTGCCAGCCCTCCCATCAGTCATGATTTTTGTTCATTTAACTTATTACTGGGCCGAAAATGACGTATGTAATAAAACAGAAAGGTAACATTTAAAAATGTTATCAACCAAATCAACAAAAATGTTTAAAACAATCTCTGGTCTAGACAGAAAAGCTTTCTAACATTCTAATAGCTGAGGTATTTAGAACTTGAAATTGCAAATGTAACCAATTAACAATTTTTAGCATCGTGTATGAGAGTGCCATGTCTTAAAGCTTAGTTTTGTTAGGCATATTTTTTCATAGTTACTTGGACCAATGTCCATATGCATGTGTCATACCTAGAAAAATCCCCATGGAAGATGGAAATCAATGTCGTAGGCACCTCTACTACAGTGATTGCCACTAGCTTCTCTGCTTGGACGTGATGGAGAAGCGGAATGGTCACGATCTTCACCTCATCTATTGAGAGAACACTTTGCATTCATTGAAAGCAACCTCCTGTGTTCACTAAGCAGCAGGGCAGAGTGGCTGCCCTGCTTCTTAGTGAACTAGGCCAGCTTGCTTGGCACAGGAGGAGCTAGTGGTAATCACTGTATTAGCATTGTCTGCTACAATGATTTCCTGCTGCCACAAGGATCATCTAGCTTTGACACATGCATATGTACATTGGTCCAAGATGTGAAAATATACATACCTAAACTGTAGCTTCAAGATCTTGACTCTCAGGACACCAGGGGGATACAGCCACACTTTAAGGAAATATATTATAAGTAATTCATGTGAGCACTGGCATGTGCCTCAATTACAGCAGCCTGTGATTGGTTCTTTAAACATATAAAATAATTCAGAGGAATACAAGAGTTTTAATGACAGTGCATTGGCAACCTATCCAGAAAGAAAACTCTCCATACCACAGGCTGCAGTGTGTTGTCTTACAAGCCTTAAATATCTACATCCAGCATTTGAAGGAACTGTTTTTTAAAGTAATAGAAATCTGAAACGTTGGAGAACAGTTTAAGCTTAATTTATTTGTTTTCTGCTTTAACATACTGTTTTCTGGGAAACCGTGTGTTAAAGCAGAGAACATAGCTTGACTTGGTGCATACAGACACAATTGCTTATATCCGGGGTATTCTTTGGTCCAAATAAACCAAGTGAGGGTGCAAAACACTATGTGTGGGTTTTTAGTCTTACAAATCTGACAAATGGGTTTACTGTTTATATGTATCAGTTTCTATGGGGGTGTATTTTCATAAAGGATATACTTCTGCAGAATGTAGGTTGGCAGCAAGAGAGCATCTTAAGACTAATCCAGCTGGCAAGAGAGTGAGTAGAGACAGGTTCTGTTGTTTTCAGTTGTACAGTTCAGAACAAGGTATTCCTGATGCCTTTTATTCTGTAAAAATCCTGCACCGTGCAGTTTGAGTACACTTACCTGCAACAAATCCTTCCTCAGATATAAACATATACCTGTGTATGTACAAACAATGTGCAGTGCTTTATATGCAGCCGTATTCATTTGCAGAATGTTCCTTCCTACTTATCTATCTTCTGGTAAAATGGGTAGAAAAATCGTATTAACCACTTTAACCCTGAAACATTTTACCCCCTTCCTGACCAGAACACTTTTTGCAATTCGGCACTGCGTCGCTTTAACTGACAATTGCAAGGTTTTTGCAACAAAATTGACGTCCTTTTTCCCCACAAATAGAGAATCCTTTTGGTGGCATTTCATCACCTCTGCGGTTTTTATTTTTTGTGCTACAAACAAAAAAAGAGCGACAATTTTGAAAAAAAAGCAATATTTTTTACTTTTTACTATTATAAATATCCCCTAAAAATATATAAAAAACAATCAAGCGTATTTTGATTGGTTTGCGCAAAGGTTATAGCGTCTACAAAATAGGGCATAGTTTTATGGCATTTTTATTATTATTTTTTTTTTTATTAGTAATGGCGGCGATCTGCGATTTTTTTATCATGACTGCGACATTATGGCGGACACATTGGACACTTTTGACACTATTTTGGGGACCATTGTCATTTATACAGTGATCAGTGCTATAAAAATGCACCGATTACTGTGTAAATGACACTGGCAGGGAAGGGGTTAAACACTAGGGGGCGATCAAGGGGTTAAGTGTGTCCTAGGGAGTGATTATAACTATGGGGGGGATGGGCTTCCACTCACATGACAGCGATCACTGCTCCCGATTACAGGGAGTAGTGATCTTTGTCATGACACAAGGCAGAATGGGGAAATGCCTTGTTTGTTTAACTGGCAGGGCACTTCCCCGTTCTGTGCCACCGTGACATGATCACCGGGAGACATTAAGTCCGCCGGTCCCGGTCACACTGTACGCGGTGGGCGCGTGCGCACCCACTCGCCCTGCCAGTTAAAGGGTATGCCCATTTGCCCACCGCTGCCATTGGGCCGACATATATTGGCGTGCGGTGGTCAGCAAGTCGTTAACCTGTTCCCGACCAGCCGTCACAGTTGTACTGCGGCAGAATGACACGGGCAGGCGAATAGCCGTCATACTACGTCGGGTGCGCGCACGCACCACCCTTTGGCGGCCACAACAATTGGATTCGATCCAGAACCTATCAATCTCCAGGCCCAGGAAAATTAAATCTGGCCTGGACCTGGTGATCGGTCCTGGCGAATGAGATCCTTCTCCTGTCGTGTAACTGTAAACACTGACAGGGGAAGTGATGTCATCTGTCCTCGTGTCGGTCTTTTCTGTTCCAGACCGAGGAGAGATAACATCTAACAGTGAGTTGCACCAACACTACACTGACACCAGGTCACGTAGGCATACAATTCACCCCCTGATCACCCCCCGATCATCTCCCCAGTTAACCCCTTCACCCCCTGTCACTGTGTCACCCAGTACAGCATTCAGATTTTTTTTTGATCGCTGTGCTGGTGTCATTAGTGACAAAAATCAGTGTTAGGGTAATTATTCTTAGGCCCTGATAGGTCTAGGGACTCCCCCCTACCCACCCGCCCCCAATAAAGGTTTAACCCCTTGATTACCACCTGTCACCAGCGATCACTGTATTAGTGTCACAGGTGAAGCAGTTTAGCTAGTTTATTTTACCCAATAGAGGTTTAACCCCCTGATCACCCGGCGGGTGATCAAAGTTAGATTTTAGCGCCAAATAGGCTCTGCGTGGCCCCAGGCAGCGTCAGATTAGTGCCAGTAGTGCTAACACCCACGCACGCACCATACGCATACCTTAGTAGTATAGTGTCTGAACGGATCAATATCTGATCTGATCAGAACTATATTAGCGTCCCCAGCAGTTTAGTGTTCCAAAAAACACAGTGTTAGCGGGATCAGCCCAGATATCTGCTAGCACCTGCATTTAGCCCCTTCGCCCAGCCCACCCAAGTGCAGTATCAATCGATCACTGTCACTTACAAAACACAAGACACATAACTGCAGCATTCGCAGAGTCAGGCCTGATCCCTGCAAACGCTAAAAAAAAATTTGGTAGCATTTGAATCAGTCGCTGACAGGTGCTTTTTTTCTTGTGAGTCTCTTTTAGAGACCAAAACGTAAAATGGAAGATACAGCTGTGAAGAGGCCTACACGTTTCTGAGCAAGACAGATAGTGAAGAGGAAGTCACTCATCTGTCAGATTCAGGCTCAGAATACAAACCTGTAGACAGCAGCGGCACCCTGACAGATAGCTCTGACAACGGAGTTGTGGTCCCTGCCAAGGTCTACCAGACCCCGTTCTTCTGCTGTTGTTGAGGTGCAAGAACCGCAGGTCCCTCATATGGAGCAGAGAGCCAGTACTAGCGCTGCTCATCCTTCTGGTGAACTGGCAAGCACCAGCAGCCTAGTACATCCTGGTCATACATCCAGCACTGCAGTAACACTTGGTGACGTGGCGAGTTCCATAAGTGCAGTTCAAGCTGGCAAGGTGGCAAACATGAGTAGTGTCCTGCTGCCACCAAGAAGAAGACAAAGAGAGGCCTGTCAAGCCCATAGTGCCCTTCCTGCTGCATCCGCCAATCCTAATTGGGAACCCACCACTTCTGCAGCACCCGTACTTCCCCCATTCACTGGCCAACCCGGAATTCAGGTGGAAACAGTTGATTTTACATCACTTGATTTTTATTCACTGTTTTTCACCGAAGAGCTCTATAGATCTATTATGGACCAAAGCAATTTATATGCTGGTCAATTCATCGCCTCTAATCCCTAGCTGACCCTTGCCAGAGAATGGAAACCAATTACGGTTTCTGAATTTAGGACCTTCCTGGGCCTATCCCTCCTCATGGGCATAACTAAAAAGAGTGAGCTGCAGTCATATTGGTCCACTGACCCAATTTGCCATATGCCCGTGTTCTCTGCCTCCATGACCAGGACACAATACGAGCAGATCTTGCGGTCCTCGGTGTGACCCTGAATTTGATCGGCCCTACAAAATTCTGCCCCTTGTGAACCACTTTAAACAAAGTTTTCCAGCCTTGTTTACTCCCGATCAAGTTGTCTGTGTTAATGAGTCCCTGATTACGTGCCACTTTTTAGTCACACGTTTGATCATCAAATTGGCGCATGTGGCACTGTGTGATCTAATCGCTGGGGCTTTCCCCAGCTGGCTTGTAGTCCAAATTTTTACGGCGACTGGTGTTGTGGAGAAACCCCTCTGTGTCCAAGAATATAACCTTTAATATGAGAGGGGTGGACCTCAATGACCAGTTGTTGGTGCCGTATCTAATTGCCTGTAAGGCCAGGCACTGGTACAAAAAAGTGTCTGTTTATTTATTTCAATTGGCTGTGTTGAATGATTTGTGTTATACAAAGCTTCAGAACGAACTGGATCCTTCCTTAAATTCCAGGAGGAGATCATCAGAGCCCTTCTGTTTCCAGATGGTGCTTTGGCCCAACTTCCGAACGCAAATGCAGTAAGCCGGCTGCATGAGAGGTATTTTCCGCATGTCCTCTCTGGTACCCCTATCCAAAGAAACCCCCAAAGAAGATGTCGTGTCTGTAGAAATAGCGGATATAGGCATGGCACCCGCTATTATTGTCCCTCCTGTCCTGACCAATCTGGTCTTTGCATTGGTGATTGTTTTGAACGCTACCACACACTAGTTGAGTATTAGCGTAGGGTACAGCACCACACAGTCCTAGGCACACGTACATAGGGTCTCGGGGTCTTGAAAGATGTGATGGCCATCACATTTTGAGAGACCCTAATCTGCAACGTTCAGTTTACAGTTTTTTTTACAGTTTCTATAAAAGTGAAAAAAAAAAAAAAAAATGTTTCTTCTCTCTCTCTCTATTGTTCTCTCTCTAATATTCGCTCTCTACTGTCCGCTCTACTGTTTGCTCACTATTGTTCTATAGCTATTGTTCTCTCTCTGTATTATTTTTACTATGTTTTATAGTATTTGCTTTGCAGGTATGGTAGGTCATACTGTAATGTTTGTTTTATTGTTAACCCTCATTTGCTTAGCATTTGCTTAGCAGGTATGCCATTCAGCTGCAGCGCAGGTTTATTTATCTTGACAGCAACAGCATTTTCTCCCACGATACATAAAGCCGTGACTCTAGCACTGTTGAAGGTGATTTCACCACCACAGTTAAAAAAAAAATGGTGCATGTATGCCCATCATTAGAAGTGGGTGGATGAAGGGCGGTATTCTAATGGTGGGCATACCCACCGATCAATCTCTTTTTGTCGTTCAGCCCGCAGGCTGCATGAAAAATTGAAGGAACAGTTTAAAAATATAATAAAAAAGCAAAATAAATAATAAAAAAATAAAAAAAGCTCCCCTGTCCCCCCGTGCTCACGCGCAAAGACAAATGCAAACGTCGGTCTGGTGTCATATGTAAACAGCAATTGCACCATGCATGTGAGGTATCACCGCTAAGGTCAGATTGAGGGCAGTCATTTTAGCAGTAGATCTCCTCTGTAAATCTAAAATGGTATCCTGTAAAGACTTTTAAAGGCTTTTAAAAATGTATGTAGTTTGTCGCCACTGCACGTTTGTGCGCAATTTTAAAGCATGTCGTGTTTGGTATCCATGTACTCGGCATAAGATCATCTTTTTTTATTCCATCAAACATTAGGGCAATATAGTGTGTTTTAGTTCATTAAAATAAAAAAGTGGGTTTTTTCCTAAAATATTGCGTTTGAAAAATCGCTGCTCAAATACTGTATGAAAAAAAATTGCAACACCCACCATTTTAATCTGTAGGGCCTTTCCTTTAAAAAAATATATAATGTTTGGTGCTTCAAAGTAATTTTCTTGCAAAAAAAAATATATTTTTTCATGTAAACAAAAAGTGTCAGAAAGGGCTTTGTCTTCAAGTGATTAGAAGAGTGTGGGTGATGTGTGACATAAGATTCTAAATCTTGTGCATAAAATGCCAGGACAGTTCAAAAATTACCCTTTTTGGAAAGTAGACACCCCAAGCTATTTGCTGATAGCATGTTGAGTCCATGGAATATTTTATATTTTGTCACAAGTTTCGGGAAAATTACACTTTACAATTTATTTATTTTATTTGCACAAACTTGTCACTAAATTATATATTGTTCAAACATGGCATGGTTATATGGGGAATTAAACCCCAAAATACATTCTGGTGCTTCTTCTGAGTACGGGGATACCTCTTGTGGGAGAATTTTTGGGAGCCTAGCCGTGTACAGGAACCCGAAACCAATCACCGCCTTCAGGATTTCTAAAGACGTAAAATTGTGACTTTACTCCTTACTACCTATCACAGTTACGGAGGCCCTGAAATGTCCAGATGGCACAATCCCCCCCCCCCCCCCAAAATTACCCCTTTTTTGAACGTAGACACCCCAAGGTATTTTCTAAGAGGCATGGTGAGTATTTTGCAGATCTAATTTCAGCAAATAGCTGGGGTGTCTACTTTCCAAAATGGGGTCATTTGTGCTATCCTGGCATTTTATGGCCTTCGAAACTGTGATAGGTAGTGAGGAGTGAAATCAAAAATTACGCCCTTAGAAAGCCTGAAGGCGGTGCTTAGGTTTCGGGGGTCCTGTATGCAGGTAGGCCCCCAAAAAGTCTCACACATGAGATATCCCCATACTCAGGAGAAGCAACAGAATGTATTTTGGGGTGTAATTTCACATATAACCATGACATGTGTGAGCAATATATCATTTAGTGATAACTTTGTGTAATTTTTTTTTGTCTTTTTTCAATCACTTGTGATAGAACAATAAACTATTCAAAGGGCTCAACATGCCTCTCAAATTTCCTTGGGGTGTCTACTTTCCAAAATGAGGTCGGTTAAAGCAGACCTTCAGTAATTTTTTTCAACTTTCCATCTATTTAATCTTCTGCCCTTGTTGTTTTAACTTTGGCTAGTAAAACATTTTTTTCTGCCAGTAAATACCTTATACAGCCCACTTCCTGTTTCTTGTTTGTTAAAAAGCCTAGGCTTATGACATCATGCACAGCTCTCTCCCTCACTCTCCTAAGAGTTTGCCAGGAAGGGAGGGGAAATGAGTCATAAGAGGGCCAATTAGAGCTGCAGAGCTGGAGGTGTGTCTGTGTAAATCCAGGAAGTGAACAGGCAGCAGCTTCAGCTGCCTACAGTTAAAATGGCTTTGGACAGATTCAGTGGAGGGGGCTTTCTTCAGCATATTTGGCAAGTACAGAATCACAGTATATATTAAGGAAAATCGTTGCCCATAGTTACCGTAATTTTCCTTTCCTGGATCCTCCCCATGTCAGCCTACTATGGGTCAGCTCCGCCCCCTCTGACCCCTCCAGGACCACCTTTTTCCTAGCCCATAAAGGGCGGCTGTCTACCCACACCAGTGTTCAAAAAATACCCGCCTCGCGACGGATAAACTGGGTGGGAATCCTCCGGCTGACATGGGGAGGATCCAGGAAAGGAAAATTACGGTAAGTATGGGCAACAATTTTCCTTATTCCTGGACCTCCCCATGTCAGCCTACTATGGGATGTACCAAGCAACATTAAAAAGGGAGGGAAGACAAAAAATAAGCCAAACCCTCAATGCAATGCTACTCAAATTTTTAATGGGCAACAGCCGCCGTAATAACCATAGAACCAAATGTTTCCTCAGATGGCCAAGCCAAATTAAGCCTGTAATGCCTAATAAATGGTGTTGGGCGCGCTCCAGCTTGCTGCTCGGCAAACTACCTTAGGGGCGACCCTTACGTATGCTGCCCAGGATGCTGCCATACCCCTCGTTGAATGTGCTTTGATCTCTGAAGGAGGAGGAAGGCCCAGCGTTTTGTATGCAATATGTAGGATCTTTGACAAATCCAGAAGACACAACTCTGGATGTTGCCTGTATACCCTTTTAGGGCCCATTGGGAAAAACTACAGCTGATCTGCTTTTAGTCCATTCCAGGTAGGTTGAAACCGCAGAGGCCAGGTCTAACCTACTCCACTCATCAGCTGTATCCTCCGTAAAGGCTGGGAGAATGACCTCCCGGTTCCTACGAAATTATATGGCAACCTTAGGTAGTAAGCTTGGTATCGGCCTAAGAACTATCTTGTCTGGGAGCACCAAACAATGTGGTTCTTTAGATGAAAAGGTGCACAACTCGGAGACTCTTCTGGCCGAGGCAACGGCTAGTAAAAAACTAAAAACTGTTAAAAGAAATAATGAACAAGAGAAAGCTTGATCAAACGGAGGAACCAGCGATGTCCCCAAGACTAGTGTTAAGTCCTCTTTTGAAAAAAACTATTTCAATGGACGTCTAATTTCTATGGCTGCCCCTAAAAATTGGATCACCAACGGATGTAGAGCATATCTTGTACATGACATAGCCGACAAAGCGGGGATTTGACCCTTCAGGGAATTATAAGCTAACACTAAGAGACCACTCTGCAGAAAACCCAAAATGTTAGATACCGAAGGAGATCCAAGGCCCCAAACCCTTTCTGTAGTATTCCAGATCTGGTAATAGGTTACGTTCATGGACCTCTTACGAGCCTGTAATAATGTCTCCACTATACTGCCCGAGAGACCCAAGCCAGCTAAAGCCTCCCTCTCACTTCCAAGTTATTAACTTCATCCTCCTGCAGTTCGGATTTCAGGCCCCACTCCGCAAAAGGAGATTTTGACAAGGAGGCAGTGGGATTGGTGAGCCCAACTTTATCCTCCAAGCCAGAGGGAACCACGGCTGCCTGAGCCAGTAAGGTGAGACTACTATTGCTGTGATCCTTTCTCGCTGAATCTTCAGAAGGATTTTGAGAGCCAATGGAAGCGGCAGGAACACATATACCAAGGGGAAAATCCAAGACCTGGACAGAGCACCCCGACCCAACACCTGTGGATGCCAGGTCCGGGAGGAGAAGCAAAGCAGTTGACAATTCTCCTCCAATGCCATAAGATCTATCGATTGAGGCCCCATTCATTGTGATCCTCAAAGCCTCGACTCAAGTGATCTGCTAAAACATTCCCAGGCTCTGGGAGATAAGATGAAGTAAGAGAGCCGAGATTCTTCTCTGCGCATAGGAAGATTGACATGCCACCTGAAGGAGAGGGTGACTTCTTGTGTCCCCTTGATGAGACACATAAGCCCCCGTAGTTGTTCAAAGACTCTTGACAGCTCGACCTCGCAACATAGGTTGGAACGATAAGTAGACATGTGCGATTCGTTTCGTACGAATTCGTAATTCGTACGAATTTTTCGAAATTCGTACGAATTTACGAATCTGTAGTACGAATTTTTTTTTTTTTACGAATTCCGTACGGAATACGAATTTTTTTTTACGAATCGTTACGAATCGTTACGAATCGTTAACGCGGCTAATGAATTGTTGGTTCTCATAACACAGAGAACAATTCGAATCCAACTACAAATATCGAATTTCAATTTCAAGTTACGAATCGTTACGAATCGTTATGAATAGTTACGAATCGTTACGAATCGTTATGAATAGTTACGAATCGTTAGTAAATCCAACTACCAATATCGAATTTCAACTAATTTGAACGAAATTATTATAGCAGATATAACGAATGAATTCGAATGACAAAGTGTCATTTTTGCAGAAAAAAAAAAGCGTAGGGGTCCCCCCAAATTCAATAACCAGGCCCTTCAGGTCTGGTATGGATATTAAGGGGGACCCCAGCCAAAAAAAAATAAAAAAAATGGCGTGGGGTCCCCCCCAAATATCCATACCAGACCCTTCAGGTCTGGGATGGATTTTAAGGGGAACCCCGGCCAAAAAAAAAAAAAAAAAATGGCGTGGGGTCCCCCTCAAAATCCATACCAGACCCTTTATCCGAGCACGCAACCTGGCAGGCCGCAGGAAAGGAGGGGGGGACGAGAGCGCCCCCCCCTCCCGCCTGAACCGTACCAGGCCACATGCCCTCAACATTGGGAGGGTGCTTTGGGGTCCCCCCCAAAGCACCTTGTCCCCATGTTGATGAGGACAAGGGCCTCATCCCCACAACCCTGGCCGGTGGTTGTGGGGGTCTGCGGGCGGGGGGCTTATCGGAATCTGGAAGCCCCCTTTAACAAGGGGACCCCCAGATCCCGGCCCCCCCCCTGTGTGAAATGGTAAGGGGGTACAAAAGTACCCCTACCATTTCACCAAAAAAGTGGCAAAAATGGTAAAAATGACAGGAGACAGTCTTTGACAATTCCTTTATTAAAATCTTCTTTCTTCTTTCTTCTGGTCTTCCTTCCGTCATCTTCTCCTTCCGTCATCTTCTCCTTCCGGCATCTTCTTCCATCTTCTTCTTCCTTCGATTCGCTTCTTCTTCCTCCGGTCTTCTCGTCCTTCTCGTCCGGCGTCGTCCTTCTCGTCCGGCATCGGCGTCTCTTCTCGCAGGCCGCTCCTCGCAATGGGAGGCTCCCGCTCTGTGAGGCTCCGCTCCGGGTGACAGGTCTTTTATAACGAAGGCACCTGGTGACCCCGCCCCCTCTGACGCACGGGGACGTCATGTGGAATTCCCTATGGCTTTCCCCATGACGTCAGAGGGGGGGCGGGGTCACCGGGTGCCTTCGTTATACAAGACCTGTCACCCGGAGCGAAGCCTCACAGAGCGGGAGCCTCCCATTGCGAGGAGCGGCCTGCGAGAAGAGACGCCGATGCCGGACGAGAAGGACGACGCCGGACGAGAAGGACGAGAAGACCGGAGGAAGAAGAAGCGAATCGAAGGAAGAAGAAGATGGAAGAAGATGACGGAAGGAGAAGATGAAGAAAGGAAGACCAGAAGAAAGAAGAAAGAAGATTTTAATAAAGGAATTGTCAAAGACCGTCTCCTGTCATTTTTACAATTTTTGACGCTTTTTTGGTGAAATGGTAGGGGTACTTTTGTACCCCCTTACCATTTCACACAGGGGGGGGGGCCGGGATCTGGGGGTCCCCTTGTTAAAGGGGGCTTCCAGATTCCGATAAGCCCCCCGCCCGCAGACCCCCACAACCACCGGCCAGGGTTGTGGGGATGAGGCCCTTGTCCTCATCAACATGGGGACAAGGTGCTTTGGGGGGGACCCCAAAGCATCCTCCCAATGTTGAGGGCATGTGGCCTGGTACGGTTCAGGCGGGAGGGGGGGCCGCTCTCGTCCCCCCCTCCTTTCCTGCGGCCTGCCAGGTTGCGTGCTCGGATAAGGGTCTGGTATGGATTTTATGGGGGACCCCACGCCATTTTTTTGGGCTAGGGTTCCCCTTAAAATCCATCCCAGACCTCAAGGGTCTGGTATGGATTTTGAGGGGGACCCTACGCCATTTTTTTTTTTTTTTTGGCTGGGGTCCCCCTTAATATCCATCCCAGACCTGAAGGGCCTGGTTATTGAATTTGGGGGGACCCCTACACATTTTTTTATCAATGACTTCAATGAATGACAGTTCTCTGTATTACGGATCCAACAATTCATTTGCCGGCAATAGCTGCGACTCGATTTTAAATAGTTTTTTTTTTCCTGCAAAAATGACACTGCAGGAACAGTTCCCTATATTAGATATACTGAATCTCGAATCATTCGAAGCATTCGTTATATCCGCTATTATAATTTCTTTCATGTTAGTTGAAATTACATATTTGTTAGTTACAATACAACATTCGAATTGTTCTCTGTATTACGGGAATCGGCAATTAGCCGCGAGTGATTTTAAATGTCTTTTTTTCCTGCAAAAATGACACATTGTACAGAGAGAGTTCTAAACACGGGAAACCTGCGCCCTTCTATATACTATATACTCTATAGTATGTCTATGAAGGGGGGTCAGGTTTCCCGTGTTTAGAACTCTCTCTGTACAATGTGTCATTTTTGCAGGAAAAAAAGACATTTAAAATCACTCGCGGCTAATTGCCGATTCCCGTAATACAGAGAACAATTCGAATGTTGTATTGTAACTAACAAATATGTAATTTCAACTAACATGAAAGAAATTATAATAGTGGATATAACGAATGCTTCGAATGATTCGAGATTCAGTATATCTAATATAGGGAACTGTTCCTGCAGTGTCATTTTTGCAGGAAAAAAAAACTATTTAAAATCACGAGTCGCAGCTATTGCCGTGCCGGCAAATGAATTGTTGGATCCGTAATACAGAGAACTGTCATTCATTGAAGTCATTGATAAAAAAATGCGTAGGGGTCCCCCCAAATTCAATAACCAGGCCCTTCAGGTCTGGGATGGATATTAAGGGGGACCCCCAGCCAAAAAAAAAAAAAAATGGCGTAGGGTCCCCCTCAAAATCCATACCAGACCCTTGAGGTCTGGGATGGATTTTAAGGGGAACCCTAGCCCAAAAAAATGGCGTGGGGTCCCCCTCAAAATCCATACCAGACCCTTATCCGAGCACGCAACCTGGCAGGCCGCAGGAAAGGAGGGGGGGACGAGAGCGGCCCCCCCTCCCGCCTGAACCGTACCAGGCCACATGCCCTCAACATTGGGAGGGTGCTTTGGGGTCCCCCCCAAAGCACCTTGTCCCCATGTTGATGAGGACAAGGGCCTCATCCCCACAACCCTGGCCGGTGGTTGTGGGGGTCTGCGGGCGGATGGCTTATCGGAATCTGGAAGCCCCCTTTAACAAGGGGACCCCCAGATCCCGGCCTCCCCCCTGTGTGAAATGGTAAGGGGGTACAAAAGTACCCCTACCATTTCACCAAAAAAGCGTCAAAAATTGTAAAAATGACAGAAGACGGTCTTTGACAATTCCTTTATTAAAATCTTCTTTCTTCTTTCTTCTGGTCTTCCTTTCTTCATCTTCTCCTTCCTTCATCTTCTTCCATCTTCTTCTTCCTCCGATCCGCTTCTTCTTCCTCCGGTCTTCTCGTCCTTCTCGTCCGGCGTCGTCCTTCTCGTCCGGCATCGGCGTCTCTTCTCGCAGGCCGCTCCTCGCAATGGGAGGCTCCCGCTCTGTGAGGCTTCGCTCCGGGTGACAGGTCTTGTATAACGAAGGCACCCGGTGACCCCGCCCCCTCTCTGACGTCATGGGGAAAGCCATAGGGAATTCCACATGACGTCCCCGTGCGTCAGAGGGGGCGGGGTCACCAGGTGCCTTCGTTATAAAAGACCTGTCACCCGGAGCGAAGCCTCACAGAGCGGGAGCCTCCCATTGCGAGGAGCGGCCTGCGAGAAGAGACGCCGATGCCGGACGAGAAGGACGACGCCGGACGAGAAGGACGAGAAGACCGGAGGAAGAAGAAGCGAATCGAAGGAAGAAGAAGATGGAAGAAGATGACGGAAGGAGAAGATGACGGAAGGAGAAGATGACGGAAGGAGAAGATGAAGAAAGGAAGAAGGAAGACCAGAAGAAAGAAGATTTTAATAAAGGAATTGTCAAAGACCGTCTCCTGTCATTTTTACCATTTTTGACACTTTTTTGGTGAAATGGTAGGGGTACCTTACCATTTCACACAGGGGGGGGGCCGGGATCTGGGGGTCCCCTTGTTAAAGGGGGCTTCCAGATTCCGATAAGCCCCCCGCCCGCAGACCCCCACAACCACCGGCCAGGGTTGTGGGGATGAGGCCCTTGTCCTCATCAACATGGGGACAAGGTGCTTTGGGGGGGACCCCAAAGCACCCTCCCAATGTTGAGGGCATGTGGCCTGGTACGGTTCAGGCGGGAGGGGGGGCCGCTCTCGTCCCCCCCTCCTTTCCTGCGGCCTGCCAGGTTGCGTGCTCGGATAAAGGGTCTGGTATGGATTTTGAGGGGGACCCCACGCCATTTTTTTTTTTTTTTTTTGGCCGGGGTTCCCCTTAAAATCCATCCCAGACCTGAAGGGTCTGGTATGGATATTTGGGGGGGACCCCACGCCATTTTTTTTTTATTTTTTTTTGGCTGGGGTCCCCCTTAATATCCATACCAGACCTGAAGGGCCTGGTTATTGAATTTGGGGGGACCCCTACGCTTTTTTTTTTTCTGCAAAAATGACACTTTGTCATTCGAATTCATTCGTTATATCTGCTATAATAATTTCGTTCAAATTAGTTGAAATTCGATATTGGTAGTTGGATTTACTAACGATTCGTAACTATTCATAACGATTCGTAACGATTCGTAACTATTCATAACGATTCGTAACTTGAAATTGAAATTCGATATTTGTAGTTGGATTCGAATTGTTCTCTGTGTTATGAGAACCAACAATTCATTAGCCGCGTTAACGATTCGTAACGATTCGTAACGATTCGTAACGATTCGTAACTTTACTAACGATTCGTAAAAAAAATTACGATTCGTCCGAATTTCGTATTTCGTACGAATTCGAACGGAATTTCGTACACGAATTACGAATTACGAATTTTTTTATATACGAAACGGGACGAAACGAAACGAAACAAATTTTTTGGCAGTTCCCATGTCTAACGATAAGAGAGCGTGTCTGACAGCATCCAATCCCAGGAAATTTGAACTCTTCACCCCACAAAAGTTCCATCGGCCTAGAACCTGCTGTCCCAGGCAGTGTGCCCCGCAGCCTGCCAGACTGGCATTGGTCGTCACCACTATTGGTTCTGAGGCCTTCAATGGAACTCAGCGGGAAAGATTGCGAGCTACTGACCACCAAACCAGAGACCAGATTATCGGAATTGGCAGATAGATTTTCTGGAACAAGGAGTGACAATCCCACTGAAGAATAAAGTTGCATTGAAACCTCCTTCTGTGCCACCTGACCCATGGGACTACTGGAACTGTGGCTGATAGAACCCCCAGATACTGCATGCATTGCTTCACCATCATAGAAGGCCTGGCTATCACTGCTTTTGTCTAAGACTGAATCTCCTGGACCTTCCTCTGAGGGAGAGAAACACCACCCTGATCAATACTCCAACATTTGGGTCAGATGCATCTGGCTCTTCCGAGCGCTGAACAACCAACCGAAACGAGCTAGTGTTTTACAGGTGAAATTCACATGGAGTAGAAGGAGCTCATTTGACGGACCCAGAAGTAGCATGTCGTCTAGATAATGGAATATTTGCACTTCCTTGACCCTGAGAGTCGCAATGACAGCAGACAGTAGCTTTGAGAACATTCTCAGAGTCGTGCAGAGACCGAATGGGAGACATTAAAATTGAAAATTAGAGCATTCCACGGAAAACCTGAGAAATCGATGGTGAGATGCGTCTATGGAAACAAGAAGATACGCACCGCCAGATCAATGGAAACCATCCAGTCTCCTGAGTCCAATGACTCAATTTTGAATAGTGGTACCTTCATGTAAGAATTCCGAAACCCCCTGAAGACTCTGGGACCAAAAACAGAGGGGAACATACTCTTTGCCCCAATTCGTGCCTTGGAACCAGAAGAATGGCCCTTGCTGCCAACAGCTCCCCTATATATGTATACGTAGAGGTACCGGCGCCAATTCAGTATTTTATATCAATTTGCATATACGATAGGCTGCAATCTGAAAAGCAAAAGTGCTAGTTGCCCAGTTGCTATAATTCTAGTTATTGTACAAGAGGAGAGTTGCGCCAGTCAGTTTGGTTTTAACTCTATCAAATAGCGTGCTGGATTATGAATTTTTTTTTTAAAGAAATTCAAAAAAATAAAGAATAAATAACATGTGGTAAATACCGGGGCAGATGTGACGGATGCAGGTCCTCAAGTTAGTGCAGGTACAACCACTTACACCCCGAGAGGTACAATCAACACACCCTATCTGCATCAGTCACCCCTACTATCCACTGTGAACCATTTATAGTGCTAAAACAGTCCTACAATAAGGAGTAGATGTAATCAGACCCCTATTTATAGATGTAATCAGACCCCTATTTATAGTAATCTTAATGTGCCCTTCAAAAAAGAGCGACAATTTTGAAAAAAACGCATTCTTTTTTACTTTTTGCTATAATAAATATCCCCCAAAAATATATAAAAAAACATATTTTTTCATCAGTTTAGGCCGATACATATTACTCTACATATTTTTGTTAAAAAAATTGCAATAAGCGATTATTGATTGGTTTGCGCAGAAGTTATAGCGTTTACAAAATAGGGGATAGTTTTATAGCATTTTTATTAATAATTTTTTTTTTTACTAGTAATGGTGGCGATCAGCAATTTTTATTGCGACTGCGACTGCGACATTATGGCGGACACATCGGACATTTTTGACACATTTTTGGGACCATTGTCATTTATACAGCAATCAAAGCTATTTAAATGCATTGATTCCTGTGTAAATGACACTGGCAGTGAAGGGGTTAACCACTAGGTGGCAGTGAAGGGGTTAACCACTAGGTGGCAGTGTAGGGGTTACATGTTCCTAGAGGAGTGTTTCTAACTGTGGGGGGGCGTGGCTGTCAGCTAGTGAATGCTGATCTCTGCTCCAATCACAGGGAGCAGAGATCGGCGTTGCTAGGCAGAACGGGGAGATGCTGTTTATTTCCGCATCTCCCCGTTCAGCCTTCGCGTGAGACGATCGCGGGTATCCCCGAGGCGATCGAGTCCGCGGGACCCACGACCTGCCTCATGGGGGGTCCCGACCGACGCGAGCGTGCGCTGCCGGCGGCACGCGCCCAATGGCACGGCGGCATCTTAAAGAGGACGTACCTGTACGCCCTTATGCCTGTCCGTGCCATTCTGTCGACGTACATCGTCGTGCGCCGATCGGCAAGCGGTTAAAAAATACTCCTTTTTTATTTATTTATTTTTTGCTTTTTAACCTTTTTGTACAGGTCTGTTTGTCCCAAGCATGTTTAAATTCATACACGTTCGACTGCACTATAAAAGGGAAGTTTAATGCTTCTGAGCATGTGTCAAATTGTTTCCGAGCATGCGTCGGAATTTTGCGTGTCGGAATTGCATACACACGATTGGAAAATCCGATAGAAAGGTTTTCCGTCGGAAAAATTAAGAACAGGTTCTCAATCCAAAGTCCGTCGGAAATTCCAACAGAAAAAGACCGATGGGCATACACACAGTTGGAAAATCTGATGAAAAGCTTGCATCGGTCTGTTTCCATCAGAAATTCCGACTGTGTGTATGTGGCATAAGTGGACGCAAATAATTCTTTGGATGATTTAGAGTGGTGGGGCAGTGATGTCATTATCTTCACCCTGAAAGTCTGGTTAGACATTGCTTGCTGTGATAGATGAAGATTGGATTTTGCTCTTTTACAGACAGATCCTGCAGTGAGAATTGAGTGTCCCTATACTGTAGTCATTGTTTTGGACCGGAACCAATGTCCGGTATTTTTATATCTGCCCCCTGGCCAAATTTTTTTTTCAATGTAGAGCATGCACGATAAAGTAACTCATGCTAAGACACTTAGTTCAGTGTAAAATTACTTTCTGTTTTATTATTTCCTCTTTTCAAGACTTATATACTTAACAGCCGGACATTTCGTTATAAGATAAGGCAGGCTTATGCAAACTACAAAACAACCACAAAATGTATATATCTTATGACGATGTATAGGCTTCATATCCATAATTAACAATCCGCAATTAATCATAGTTTATGGTCTAGAGCCCTACGGACGACATGAGTAAAGATGACATATAGGAACAACACAAAACTCACCAACATGAAATAGACCTGAAAGTGTGCCTTGGTCTACCGTATGGTACACCAAAATAAGGGGGCATACCCTAGATAAAGAATGGTAAGAAGTAGTTATGGAATAATGTAGAATGAGTATTCAGTCTTGGGGTAAGAATACTTGGAAGAGGCTTTTAAAAGGGGAGGGTGGGTGGGTATCACGCACAGGAAACCGACAAAGACCGGCGGCCTTTGGGCTGCTTAAATACCCTCCGGGCTCCTCCCATAACTTCAGGCCGGTACCCGGCCTTCCAATTTATGGTCTAGAGCCCTACGGACGACATGAGTAAAGATGACATATAGGAACAACACAAAACTCACCAACATGAAATAGACCTGAAAGTGTGCCTTGGTCTACCGTATGGTACACCAAAATAAGGGGGCAAAAACCTTCAGGTAGGGGATAATTATTTATTAAAGGTAATGTCACTGAGTAAGACGAGCAAAGGCCTGAGCCATCTCCAGCTGTGGGATAGGAATGTAGCGAGAGAAGCAGGCCGATCTCCACCGAGCCAGTTCCTTGATCACGTGGTCCGGAACCCCCTGTCTTGAGGCCGTCGTGGCCGCCCCAATCCGGAACGAATGCCCGGAGTACTGGCTGGGGTCCAAGTGAAGATTGCCGAGAAGGACCCGGACATGTTCCGCGAACTGCGACGAGTTGAGGGGTTATACCGGAAAGGGCAGAAGCGGACTGGACCCTGGGCGGTCGGATAGCAGTGCCGTCAAGCGGTTTAACACGGCAACTGGGCACCAGTTGTTGTGAGTCCTGTACAGGTGAACATCTACTCCGGAACCTCTCTGCTGAGTTTTGGATGTCGCCAAGTGAAGGACGTAGTGATCCTGGTGGCGGCAGAGACTACTTCTATGCAAGACTGGACCGGCTGGGTGGCTGCGAGTGAACTCGCTGGGCCGTAGAAACCCACAAAACACCATGTGTATCGCAGCCGGCAGGGCGGTGCTGAGGAGGAGACCGAAAGGGGCCTATCCAGGATGTCAGACATTCCCTTGAAGATCTCCCCCGTGATAGGCAGCCGCTTCGGGCTGACTGGCAGCTGGTGTTTCTGCACTCCACGTAGTAGAGCCCTCACTGCGTGGCAGGAGAACGCCGAAGGCCTCGCGGGGTCTTGAAGTGACAAGTAGTGCGGCACCCCGGCCACGTACTGGCGTATCGTGCTGTGTGACAGTGCTAGGAGAGAATGACAATAAGCGCTGAGTTAAACTTCCCTGGAATGAATGAGCAGTAAACATCGAACTGACGCTGTAGGGATAGCTGGACCAGTCTGCGGAGGAAGGACATGACGGGCCTGGATTTAAGCCTGCCCTTGCTGATGATCTTGGCTGTGGCTTGATTGTCTGTCGTGCAAGCCACAGTCTGTCCAGACCAATGGTGACCCCATAGGTGAGCGGCTGCTACGATGGGGAAGAGCTCAAAGAGGGCTGACGTGGTAGTGAAGCCTGGTGTGGCTAGTGCTTGAGGAGGCCAAGGGGCGACGAACCACAAATGGCCAAAAATGGCGGCGCATCCTGTGGATGCCGCCGCATCGGTCACCACCTGAGGTGACTGCGTGGACACGACTGGGATGAACAGGGACACACCGTTCCAATTACTAAGAAAGTGTTCCCACGTGGCCAGATCTGCCCTGGCTGCCCAAGGACTACTCTTAGACCCGAAGGTCAATTTGGTCGCGAAATAATATCGCTCCCTCCACTTGATGAGGGGACGAGCGAGTTGAGACTGGGAGCGACGGAAAGAATGAGGCGCTGACAGATCATACACCAGACGTTTTAATTTGAAAATATTCCCTGTACAAGCCCGATAGGGCTAACCCTCCAGATGTTAAAGGGAGACTGACTGAACGGGCCTATCACGAAGTCCCGATCCAACTCCGTCTGCAGAAGGACGTCAATCGCTGGCTCATCTGTTGCTGCTGAGCGTAGGTTCGGACATTCGTGGGTGGAGTGGGGCAGGGTGATGAGCCTGATGTGAAACCCATCGGTGAGACCCCGGATGAGGTAGCTGGCGAGTGACGGAGTGGGGTGTGAGGTCAAGTAAACACCGAGCCAAAGGGCGTCGACCCGGCTTAGTCATGGTTCTTCTGTTTGACCTCACATAGGATCCTGGGGTGCGCCCTCTGGCATAGGGTGCAAACGTGCAAGAGCCGGCACTGGCTGAAATTGCAGGAGCCGTAATTGAAATTGTTGCAAATGGCGGCTCCCCCAACCATCCGCACCGGACGTCCCAACTTGTCCACCTTTTGCGCTTGCACCGGGCCTGCTGAGCCTGGCTCGTGCTGGTAGAGGCCGTGCTAGCTATCGGATGGACAGAGGCTATGTTGGCACACCAGACCGTGGTGTGGGACGCTGACTGACAGACAGCACATAGCGGGGAGCGAAGACCCGCGAAGTGGCGGCAGAACAACTCCGTGTCCACTACGCTCCAGTCCGTTGTCAAATGAAACTGTGAGAATCTGGCTGCGGCTTTGGCCGAAAAGGACCGATGATAGTCGTAGAACGCTGAGCCACCGTATTTGTGGCCCAGGTCTACGATCAAATGGAGGTAGAGGTCCAGTTCCTCCCGTCTGCCGGGGGAGGCTGAGCACAGCACGTCCCTAAACATGCCGAAAGCGAGCGTGAACTCGGGCACCGTGAGCTTTCTGTTGAGCCTCGGATCCTTCGCTTTCAAAACCACCGAGACGTCCCCCCAGGTGTAGGCCTTGTTCTCGGCCAAGTCAAGGACCGAGATCAAGAGTGAGGCCAGGTTAACGTCTCTGCCCTCTAGAATGTCCTTCCTTATGCTGGGTGGCACCAGGTGGGAAGGGTGAACGGTAGTCGTGGCAAGCTCACTACCTGCGGCCGGTGCAGTGATGGCTGGGACCACCGCAGGGTCCGGAACCGTGGCAGCCGGGCTGGTCTCTAGACGAGACACCCTGTCCTGGACCTCAACGATTGAGGAAGACAGGGAAGATACGAGGGTGTGTAGCTGAGCGACGGCGGCTGAAATCGATTCCAGAGATGCCTGCTGGCTGCTGGGGCTTGCTGCGGCCGGTGGTGGGAAAAGGAGCCTGAATAGCTCCGCCTTCCTGGCCGCGGACGAGAAGGGTATCCCTCTGCGTCTCAGCTCGGCGGACAGCCTGGGAATTGTCCATGCCCTAAGGGACTGGACACTGCCAGCCTCGGAGGCTGATGCCGGAGATAGCGGGGTGGTGAGGTCATCGCTGCCGACTGATGACATGGCGGCTGCCAAGACCCGTTACTTAGTAGACTGGTCACGTGTCTGCAAGCTGGGCCTATAAAGAGGTGAGAAGAAATGAGTTTGGACGTGTCACCTATGATACACGTACCTGCCATGAGAAAGCAGGAGCCCCCCGTGCCCCTGGGTTTTTTTTTTTTTTTTTTTTACCTGCTGGAACCCTGATCAAGCTGGTGCAGGTGGACCTACTGAATCCGACTGACCTGAGAGAGTGTGAGAGAAAGTACCTATTTAAGAGCCTAAACTGCTGCCGTCCAGAGCGACGGAACCCAACGTAGATGATAACAACAGGCGATAGTGACTTAAGTCGACTGCCGAGACCGCTGTGGGATCAAATGACAGATGACAACACGAATGACTGACTTGACATGTTGCCTTAACTGAACGAACTTCCCGTGACAGGGCCCGGCCCGTTCGTACGGTATGGGGGTGCCTGTGAGCCGGACTCTGGAGCGCGTACAGGAATGAGGCAACCGTGAAACGAGGCTAACTGCCTGGGTATTGCTGAGGCCGAACTGTGACATCCAGCTGCCACCGGGTCCGACTCCAAGCTCCCTTCCTTTTTTTTTTTTTTTGTAGAAATGCGGCCGGCCTAGGGCACGCCGGCGTGAATTCGTACAGGCGGGTGACCAATTAACGCCGGGGCGTGGTAAGGTGACACAGAAATGATATAACATGACAAGGGCAAGAATCAAAGTTTTTTTTTTTTTGCGACTCCGCCCCTGGCGCATGTATTGAAATGAGGCCGGGCCTAGGGCACGCCGACACGAATTAGTGCGAGGAAGTGACTGCATTCATGCCGGGCGTGGTAAGGTGACATAAATGAGATACCATGACAGGGGCAAGAATCAGGAATGTACGCAAACCAGTGATGCGATTCCGCCCTTGGCGCATGTATTGAAATGAGGCCGGGCCTAGGGCACGCCGACACGAATTAGTGCGAGGAAGTGACTGCATTCATGCCGGGCGTGGTAAGGTGACAGAAATGAGATACCATGACAGGGGCAAGAATCAGGAATGTACGCAAACCAGTGATGCGATTCCGCCCTTGGCGCATGTATAGAAATGAGGCCGGGCCTAGGGCACGCCGACACGAATTAGTGCGGGGAAGTGACTGCATTCATGCCGGACGTGGTAAGGTGACAGAAATGATATACCATGACAGGGGCAAGAATCAGGAATGTACGTAACCAGTGATGCGATTCCGCCCTTGGCGCATGTATTGAAATGAGGCCGGCCTGGGGCACGCCGACCCGAATCAGTGCAGGGAAGTGACTGCATACAAGCCGGGCGTGGTAAGGTGACAGAAATGATATACCATGACAGGGGCAAGAATCAAGAATGTACGTAACCAGTGATGTGATTCCGCCCTTGGCGCATGTATCGAAATGAGGCCGGGTAGTCGTGCATCTGGATCGCCCCGATCGGAGCATGCATGGATGCGACCGGACCAGGATGGAAGCGATGGCATGAACACCCTGTTTTAACTGATGCGAAATGATTTAGCATGACCGAATGGCCTGATACGTTGGCCACGTTTGAAATGATGAAATGATTGTCATGCTAACACGTGAAATGTTTCGACACGGTCGAAGTGATTCGTACAATTAGTATGCCAACAGTGCTTCGGAATGTAAATAGCGATTCGGCACGCTCGCTGGCGCCACCGATTCGAATAATGGCAGGACATGAACGATACGTGTGAGTGCGAACGGCACCGGTGCATGAGTCACGTTTGCACGATTCGAAGACTGCGTAGCACGACCGCGAAAGGGGAACCCTTGAGTGCCGGATGCGGCATCGGTCGGAGTGTAGTGGCGGGCGGCCCTGAATGTGCGTGCCGCTAGATGGCTCCCGATCGTGTACAACCAAAAACGTGCGAGTAAGTGTTTAGTTTTCGAGACAAGCAGCGCGTGGTTCGT
Organism: Lithobates sylvaticus; assembly: GCA_028564925.1. NCBI lineage: Eukaryota > Metazoa > Chordata > Amphibia > Anura > Ranidae > Lithobates > Lithobates sylvaticus. The sequence goes on from CM053030.1 coordinate 285,158,764, forward strand.
GAGCTACGCAGACCACAGTTTAGTGACATGATAAGCAGTGCATGAGAACGTAAAACATGGGAGCCGAAGCCCTACCTGCGACAGCCGAACCAGACTCTTTGTACGAAACTGCGACTCGGCGACACGAGTGCGACACGAAGGGACAACACGACTTACGAACACGGACGCGGGACTGCAACAAAAGGAGACGGACAGACGAAAACGGAGCTCACGAACCGGCACCAACAGCGCTTGTCTCGAACGAGTCGGTCCTAGATGTCTGACGTATCAGATATCACGCACAGGAAACCGACAAAGACCGGCGGCCTTTGGGCTGCTTAAATACCCTCCGGGCTCCTCCCATAACTTCAGGCCGGTACCCGGCCTTCCAATTTATTTTAGGATAGCTTCCTTCAGAGATATCAACTTGTCTCACGGGTCTATTCTTGGTAAGGAGGTGCGATCTTCTTTAACTCTTGCAGTTCAGGGAGGGGTTAGCTGTGCAAATATCTACTGAATATGTTTTAAGGCTGATAAGCAGAAGCTGATATATGTCAGGCATATAAAGCATTGCAAGGTCTTTTAACTTTTTTTTGTCATTGTGGTTTTAAAGAAATAAAAAACCTTATTGGAAACGTCTACACTATCCTAGTCCCCTATTTTGTTTCCATCTATATTACCCATTCGGATGCTGCACTGCCATAGTAACACACGTGGACTGCTGGGGAGAAGCTGCCATACAGGAGGAGACTAGCTGCTATTGGACATCCATCGGGACGCTGGTAACAACCAACAGCACCAAGGCTGTTCTTCTAAAGCTTAGTTCGACCCCCCTGAATAAGGGCGGTCACTGGCTTTCCGGTAAGCCTCCCCCCCTTCTGCTTTACTTCTGTGGTGATGGGCTGCACTACTATCAACATACACACTTTGGATTAATTTTACAGACGCTGTCACAAGAGTGCTTTTTCATATTTTTGTTTCACTTCATTTTGAATATTTGGACTTTATGAACTTTGTTTTTCACATGAATTTTGATTGAATATTTAATATATTTATTCCTTTTCTGGTCACTTTGTACTAATTGGTAATCTATTAGTTTTCCACTATCCAGCGCTGCACTTATTGTTTTTATTTATGTACTTAAATATATTGGAATAGACATTTCATCATGATATTCCAACCACATCCATTACAGTCCCCCCTTGAAAGTGTCTATTTCAATCTGTCCCTCATACTAAAAGTCCTACTCACCTGGCCCATTCTTCTTCAGCAACTCTTTTGGGCTGTATATAGAGGAGAGCAGTGACTAACTCACTACCCCCCTCGATACAGTTTACAGAAGGGCGATCAGGTGCTGTCTATCCCTACAGCCTTAGGGTATTGCATCCTGGGGGGGGGGGGGGGGGGGCGTCCGTAATGGGGTGTAACTCATAATTACCAGTAAGTCTTAAGCCCCATACACACGGTCGGATTTTCCGATGGATTCTGTCCTATCGGACAATGTTGTCGGAAATTCCGACCGTGTGTAGGCACCATCGGACAGTTTCCATCGGATTGTCCGACGGACAAAGTTCTATCTCCTGCTGGAAAAATTTTCCGACAACAAAGTCCGATCACACCAATTCCGATCGTGTGTATCGAATTCCGACGGACAAAGTGCCACGCATGCTCAGATCACATTACAAGACCAAAGCTATTGGTTACTAGCCTCTACGTAGTCCCGTCGTAGGCAACAAACGTCACCACGTTCAGAATGATCGGATTTTTCGACAACAAAGTCCGACCGTGTGTATGCAACACCAGTGTCGGACTAAATCCATCGGACAAAATCCGATGGATTTTGTGGTCGGATTTTCCGACCGTGTGTATGGGGCATTACATAATGTTCATCATCATCATCTGATATTTCTTGGTTCACAAACGTGGGAGTAGATTGGTCAACAGCTTTTTCTACACACTTCTTAAGGCAGGGAAGAACACAGCAGACCATGACAGCTAGGGTCACTAAAATTATCAGAATGGCTATTTCGATCTGTGAATTCCTTTTTAGTTCCTTGGACAAACCTTCAAGTTTCTGGATGGCTATGGTCACTTTACCATTTGGGCCTGTGTTGTCTGTGATATAGGTACAGCATGTACTTGTTTTGAGTATCATCTTACACACACCCCCCTTTTCAGCTAGGACCATGTCTAAGGCCATGCGGTTTTGGAAGGTCATGTGTGAAGCGGCTTCTAGTTGTTAAACCTTGGAGTGCATCTCTAGTGTAATTGACAAACCTTTGCTGGTTATAGTAGATGTCATTTATCCAGTCTACATTCTTGTTTACAGTGATGATTGGGATCAGAAATGCGAATCCGGCTGCTACTTGGTCTCTTGCTTTGAATTCATCTGGTACCCCTATGGCGTCTATGTATACATGAGGGTCAAAGCTCCTTGCTGGGGCACTCCTACATTTCCTATTAGGCCTGGGTGTGTTGTTTTCTTCTGGTTCTATCTGTGGAGTGGCCTCTGAGAAAATATGAAGAGGCATTATAGCCTTAGCCAATTCCCCTGAACATTGTCCTGTCAACCTGCTTCTGATTTTCATGCCTCCGCAGATCCAGTACACGTCTCCCAAAGACTGGACTTGATTTTGCACCAGATCTGCAGACGCCTCACTATAAGATCCACAGTAACCCATGGTAAAGTTCCCAATAAATGTTCCCACTCCTTGGTAATAGCCTCTCCTGGCTTTGGGGTCTTGGTAACTATGGGATACTCCATTTTCCAATGTTCATACAGGGAGTGGTTAGTGGTTGTGTTGGTAAACAGGCTAAGGAAACATGTCTCATGTCCGGGGGGTATGTTTAGGGGTACTGTTCCTAAATGAGGTCTAGCCCCCCCCCCCCCCACACACATAGCAATTGGTTTTATTGTGCTTTCCTGCACTGTACCTCATCCATTCGAGCCACAAGTTGACATCTGAGAACCCGGTCTCTGCAGCCATGGTGTCCTTGAAAGTAGGGTCTGCTATGGCCACCACGTCCCCTAATGTTTTTATGTGGGGCCTCAGGGGGTTAGAGTTAGATGATGGTTGGGGAACCCCCCACTCTGGGTTATTAAACATATCTTTAATTTCGTAAGTCTTTCTGAAACTGTAATGCCCACTCCCCCACCATAGACCCAAAACATAGGTCCTGCTGTCTCCTGGGCTAGGATTCTCAATGGTCAGCCTGAATCCTTCTCATTCTATCGAAGAGTGACTTCCCATTTTTATCCTTTCTATTCTGGGCGCTTTCAGGTTTGTACCCCCAGTTTGTTCCAGTGTTCCAACCCACTGCTCCCCAGGAATCACAGTTGTTACCCCAATAGGAATCAGTAACGCATACATACACGGTCATGGGCCTAATGTTCTTTCATTGGATCAAACTGTGTACCTGGAATTATCTTTTCATAAGAGGCTATGAAGGTGGCAACATGTGTGTTGGATGAATTATACCAGAATTGTGTTATACCATCTTTCTGTCTGATGGTTACCTCTTGTGCCTGAACAATGATTATAATGAAAAGTATATACAGAATCATGGTTTGGTCCCCTCAGCCTCTTCCTCAGGTACAGGGACTTTCTTGCAGTGGGAGGCGTGTATCCACATGTTCTTCCCGGCCACCTTGACTAATGTGGCAGTTCTTAGGAAAACCTGGAAAGGACCATCATATCTGGGTTCAAGAGTGTGTTCTCACAAACTTCTTTATCAGGACCCAATCACCGGGAACTAGCTTGTGTGTTCCTGTATCTAACTCTGGATCTGGAATGGAAGAAAACACTTGCAAATGGATACGGGTTAATACAGGTTAATGCTCGAGATAAAGCAGTCACATAATCAGTCAATACATCAGATTGGAGCTGTAATTGCTGTGGGAAGTAATAACCCAGTGTGGGGGCTGAACCACACAATATCTCATAGGGTGACAGGCCATGGTTTCCCCTTGGAGTGTACATAACATTGAAGAAGGCAATGGGTAGGCGGTCTGGCCAACTCATTCTTGTTTCCTGAGACATTTTTAGCATTCTAGATTTTATTGTGCCATTCAATCTTTCCACCTTCCCACTGCTCTTAGGATGGTATGGGGTGTGGAAAGCTAGTGTGACCCCCTAAAGCTGCCCATATTTCCTTGGTCACTGAGGCTGTGAAATCCGGCCCCTGATTACTCTCTATGACCTCTGGGACACCGTATCTGCACACTATTTTTGTTAGAAGTCTTTTAGCCGTGGTCTTTGCCATCATGTTGGTAACGGGATAGCTTCTAGGATAGGATGACTAATGCGTACTCGTATCGGCCACTTTTTGGCATCTGGATGTGGTTGATCTGTATTCCCTGGAAGGGGTAATGCGGCAGCTAGCAGGTGTCTGTGTGCTTTGGTCAGTGTGCTAAAACCCAAATCAGTTAGCATTTGTGATATTGTGATATTTCTTAACGGATTCGCCTTTTTCTTGTGTGACCTCTTGTATACTAGTTGCTTGGTCTGCCAAGCGCTCTTGAGCCCACTTTTTTAATTGATTCACAAAGTCACATCCTGATTCATAAGTATTGTTACAGTAGTACTCATCAATGGGGTTGAAAACGTCTATTGATGACGACCACGTTCGTTTAGAAGGAGGAAGGGTTTTTATCGATGCCGGCCGGTGCTCTTGTTTTAAAAATCCCTGGATTCTATTTTGCTTGCTTTATCAATGAAATTGTGAGTAATATTATATCTGAATAAAGTCAATTTAGTTTTATACAGTATCACGCGATGGTCTGTCTTTCATCCTTTACATGGTAATCCCTGGACGCACCGCTGAGCGTTGTTTATCCATATATGGTCACGCACCCCCCCTCTTGGAGTTCCAGTTTATAAACAGCAGACCTTTGGAGTTTACTTGTTGAGGTGTAACTAAATCTGGAGTTCGGTATCCTGGCTTAAGGCTCAAATTTGAGTGCGTGTTTTTTCCATTTATCTGGTAAGGAGCCTACTTACTGGTGGTGGCACTCCTTTAGAAGTGAAGCACAGTGGTGTGGTGGAAATTCCTATGCATATGGGGATTCACTTATTGCCTTGAGGACTATCAGCTACAAGCACCATGAGAATTATCCACTAACAGCCTTAGCCTCACTGTTTGGACATTTTCTTGTGAACATTTTGATGTGCATACTTATTTGATCTATAAAAAAAAATTCTGCCCTCACAATGTGTTCAAAGTACAAGGCTTGGCAGACAGCTAACAGCTTCCCAATAAAGACTCAGGAGGAAGGGCTAATAGTTGAAATCTTTACTGAGAATACAAGGCTTGGCAGACAGCTAACAGCTTCCCAATAAAGACTCAGGAGGAAGGGCTAATAGTTGAAATCTTTACTGAGAATAAGTTTTTTGTAAAACTGCAAAATACAAATTATAAAAATATGCATTAGCATTTAACATTACATCACAAATGCAAATAGTAACAGGCGTGCTACAATACTGTTAAGGCACTAGCTAGCAAAAATGTGGCCTAGCTGAGTGAACTTCCTGACAGAAACATCCTACCAACACACATATAAAATATAGTTGCATTAGTAGAACATATACTAACTAATTGAAAACTAATGACTGCTTACTTACAGACTTATCCTTCCAAGGCCTGTATTAAGAATTAGTGGAGGTCTTTAGCATGCTTCCTTCACTGTAGAAAGATTATCTGATATGACTGCTGGGCAGGAAGTGGGAGGAATATACTACAGTTCCTGTTAGTAATGGATGCCAATTTAAAGGAACAGTACGATCAGTAAATATATACCCTATAATCAGAACACTCCCCACCTGGCATAATGAACATTATACCACTATGTTTCCTTTTTAAGAAGTAAAACAACTTCAGAGATAGGCCTAAAGTACACCTTAGGGGTGCCCTGTCTCATGACTTTAACTTTGACCTTTCTAACCTTACTATCATTACTAGGTACAGTCTCAACAATGAGTCCAACTGGCCATTCGTTTCTGTGGACCTGAGCGTCTTTTAGTAGGACAACATCTCCAACTTGCAGGTTAGGCTTGTCAACTTGCCATTTTCTGCGTGACTGGAGCGTCACCAGGTACTCTTGTTTCCATCTATTCCAGAAGATGTCTGCAAGACCCTGAACTTGCTTCTATTGCTTGGTGTAAAGACTACGGGCATTTCTGGATCAGTAGACACTGGAACTAAGGGTCGAGCGTTCATGATAGCCATGACTTCAGCCATAAGTGTGATAAGAACTTCATGTGTAACACATCTGATGATGATGATTCTGGCTTGCATAAGATTGCTATTACACTTGTCAGTGTTAGTAGCTCTGCAGAAGGATTTGGCTAGGTGAATAAGCTTTCTTATTGCTCGTATGAGAGACTTCCAGCTGGAGAATCTTTCAAACCTGTGTGCGCCAAAATTGCCTCTAGTAGTTATGGTACTGAATGCTGTAACTTGTACCTTGTCTGGTTCTATAAGTTCAAAAGTCTCTAACTGAGTGGTCTCTTCAGGTTCTGATCTAGTCAGAAAAGATGGACCTGAGAACCAGTTAGTGTGCTTGAGGACAGCCGCTGGTACAAGTCTAGTCCCATGATCGGCTGGATTTTTATCCGTACTGATGTAGTGCCATTGTTCTGGGCACGTGGACTTTCTGATGCATATCACTCTGTTTGACACGTACATGTAGAATCTTCTCGAAGCATTGTGAATATATCCTAACACAATCTTGCTGTCTGTGTAAAACTTCACTGCATGAATTTCAATGTCCAGTTCAGCAATGATCAAGTCTGCCATCTCCACTGCTAAGACAGCAGCACAAAGCTCCAAACGTGGAACAGTGTGAGCAGGACGTGGAGCTAGTTTGGACTTTCCCATGATAAACCCAACGTAACTTTGTCCTTCAAAGTCCATTACTCTAAGGTAGGCTACAGCTGCTATAGCCATGGTAGATGCATCTGAGAATACACACAATTCTCTTTGCTTCGTGGCAGACAGAGAAACAGGGACATATGACCTTTGGATGATAAGTTGTTCAAGCTCTATTAATGAGTCCTTCCACAATTTCCACTGCGTTTCTTTCTCCTTAGGTAGAGGTGTATCCCATTCACTTTGTTCATGTTCAGTAGCAATTTCTCTCATAAGAGCCTTGCCTTGCATGGTTATGGGGGCTACAAATCCTAGGGGGTCATAAAGGCTGTTGACCGTGGACAAGACACCTCTTCTCGTGAATGGCTTCTCTTCTCTGGATACTCTAAATGTAATGCTGTCGGTTTTCAGATCCCAACTGAGCCCTAAACTTCTTTGAAGGGGCAGTGAATCTGTTCCTAGATCCAGGTCCTTGAGGTCCTTTGCACGGTCCTCTGAGGGAAACGCTTCCATGACTTTGCTGCTGTTGGACGCTATCTTGTGTAACCTTACGTTAGATTCTGCTAACATCTCCCTTGTTCTTTTCAGGATGTCGATAGCCTCTTCGTTGCTAGAGAAAGAAGCGAGTCCATCGTCCACATAAAAGTTTCTCATGACAAACTGTTTGGCATCTGTGCCGTGTTCTCCTTCACCTTCCTGTGCTGCTCGTCTCAGGTTGTAGATAGCTACAGCTGGAGAGGGGCTGTTCCCGAACACATGTACCTTCATCCTGTATTCTGTGACATCTTTGTTAAAGTCATTGTTTTCATACCACAGGAACCTCAGGTAGTCTCTGTGATCTTTGCGGACAAGGAAACAGTAGAACATTTGTTGTACATCTGCTGTTACTGCAACGGGTTCTTTTCGGAACCTGATGAGTACTCCAAGGAGTGTATTATTCAGGTCAGGTCCACTGAGGAGGACATCGTTTAGGGAAAGGCCTTCATACTTTGCACTGGAGTCAAATACTACTCGTATCTGTCCTGGTTTCTGAGGATGATACACTCCAAATATTGGTAAGTACCAACATTCTTGTTTTTCTTCCAATGGTGGTGCTTTTTCAGCTTGACCACTGTCGAAGATCTTCTGCATGAAATCATGGAAGTGTTCCTTCATATTTGTCTTTCTGTCTAGAGTGCGTCGCAATGAGGTGAGACGCTTCACTGCTTGTCCTTTGTTGTTAGGAAGGTGATGTCGGGGTAAACGGAAAGGTAGAGGAGCTACCCAGCTGTTTGACTCATCTATAAAGACTTCTCTGTCCATTATCTCAAGGAAGAGGCTATCTTCAACAGATGGTGCTGGTTTGTCATCATCTCGCGTTCTTTCAAACACCTTGCATCCTAGCTCATCTGTATCTTTAGATGAGGTGATAGCCTCCATGTAACTCCGAACTTTCTGCTGTTGTATTGGGTTGACTAGTCTTTCTTTAATCTGTATCCTGTTGGTACAGGGGCTAAGACATGATGTGCGGCCATTTTGCAACATGTTTGTTTTGTAGACATTCACATTTGACGGCTTGTGAGCTCCATCCAGACATACATCACCAATGATGACCCATCCAAGGTCAAGACGTTGTGCAAATGGTGCATTGTGTGGCCCATTGTATTGCTCTCTGACCTTGTGCACTGCAGTATGTCTCTTCCAAGTAGAAGGATAATTGCAGCACCTGGGTCCAGTACTGGAATCTTGTCTGATATTTGCATCAGATGAGGGTAGTGATGTGCAATTTCAGGTGTGGGTATCTCTGATCTATCATCTGGTATCATATCACATTCTATGAGAGTGGGCAGAGTCAGCTGCGTTTTCCCATCTAATGATTCAATGATGTAGTTGTTTGCTCTCCTCCCTGATGTCTCCACAACTCCTGAGCATGTCTTCAAAGTATATGGAGTTGGACTTCCTCTGTCACCAAAGAGGTCAAAGAACTCTGTTCTTGCCAAAGATCTGTTACTTTGTTCATCTAAGACCGCATACATTCTGATTGCCTTCTCTCTGAGGCCTGCAGGATACACCTTGACTAAACATATCTTGGAGCATGATCTAGAGCTAAATGTGTTTGTGCAGATTTCAGTGCACTTTGAGGTTATTGCTGGTAATGCACTCTCTTTTTGCTCCCGACCATGATCTTCTTGGGTTACCGGATTTCCTATTTTCCATGGTGCTGGTCCTGGGTGTAAAGCAGACAGATGGTTGTCATTATTGCATTCGTTGCATCGAATTGTTTTCACACAGTCTTTAGCAAGATGTTGAGTTGAACCACAGCATCTGAAACAAATGCGCTTGTCCTTAAGATAAGATTTGCGCTCCTCTATTGTCTTGCTTCTGAAACTGCGACATTTTCTTAGTGGATGAGGCTTGTTATGTAGTGGACACTGCTTATCTGGGTCCTCAATTTTCACTCCTGAGCTTTTATCCTGGTTGGCCTCAAACTCAGTCGGTACTTCTGTCTTGCGTACAGAGACTGTTGCTCTGCGTTCTTTATTGTGCACTGAAGGTTGTTTCTCTGTCTTTACAGAACTGGAGCCTCCCATGTTCAAAAAGGCGAAGCTTGGGTCATTGCGTATTTTAGCTTGATTCACAATGAATTTGGCGAGGAAGGAGAAAGGTGGAAATGCCACCTGATGATCTTCCTTGTATTTTGATGCTTGCGTGACCCATCTTTCTTGTAAGCTGTAAGGAAGCTTCTCGATTACCGGTTTGACTCCACGTGCTGTATCCAAATATGAGAGGCCTGGCAGGTATCCACCAGCCTTTGCCGCTTCCAGCTCTAAAAGTATGTCACCAAGCTCTCTCAGCTTCTGATTGTCTTTGTTTGTTATTTTTGGATAATTTTCAATTTTCTTCAGAAGTGCATCTTCAATTACTTCAGGTGACCCATAGCAGTCTTCCAATCTCTGCCATAACATTGTAAGCCCTGCTGTCGCATCATGAACATGTACTGACCTGATTCTTTTGGCTTGTTCAGTGGACTCTGGTCCGAGCCATTTGGAGAGTAGGTCAAGCTTTTCCCTGTCTTTCATATTTAAGTCTTGGGTGCTGCTTAGAAAAGATGACTTCCAGGCCCAATAGTTTTCTGGACGGTCATCAAACTTCAGGAGACCAGAGCTCACCATTTCACGGCGTATCAAGTATTTTGTCACATCTGTGGCTCCTGCTGCCTCAGGTGGGAATTTTCTGGGAACAAGCACAGGGCATGTCTGTGGCTGGTAAGACGGTTGGGATGCTTGGTTAAATCCACTATAGTTGTGTGGTTGTTCTTGTCTACTGCAAGTCTTTCTGCTATAGGCCGGATTTATATTTTCCCGAGGAGGGATTATGTCACCATTCGTTCGATTTCCTGAAGGACCAACAGATTGGTCTCTGAGTATGTAACTACTTGGCTTGTTATAGTAAAGTTCTGGTTCAGTCTTGTAGCATCGAGCGATATCAAAGTTGTCTGCTGCTAGCGGGACCTTTGACGATTCCAATGCATCATTAGACTGTTGATCTGTGCACATGGTTGCATGCAATTGCACATACTCACTGGTGCGTTGGATTGCACTGAGTGCTGTCATTTGGGTATCTATCACAGAGCGCTCTCTGCACTGTTCTTCGGCAGCTCTCATGAGCACCTCGGCTTCAGCTAAGGCTGCTGAAGCAGTTTTTTCTTGCTTGATAATATGTAAAGATGCTTTCACCTCTGCTTTTCTTCTAAGTGCTTCAGCTTTACTTTTAGCTTTAATCAAATGATGTTCTTCATCTATGCAGCCCTGTTCTCTTATCATTTCAGCTTCACGTATTGCATAGGAAGCCAGTGCACGCGCGGCTTCTGCTTTTGCATGGGCCTTGGCAGCTGCAGCACTGGTGGACGACAGGTTAGAGCAGCTTGAATGTCTAGAGCTAGTGCGCTTGGACCTGGCAGATTCAGCACTAGCTGATGTCTGATCCGACTGACTAGAGACTCTGGAGCTTGTGCAGCGTGACCTGTTGGTTGGCATATTGTGTATGCTTTCCTCTGCTTGTGTATGCTGAGGGATGACTGGTGCAGTATCCTTGTCTGTGTGCTGCATGATGAAACAGATTACTTCTCTGTAGTGTCTGTGGCTGTAGAGGTTAGCTGATGATGAGCAGAATGAATCCACTCTTCTTTAAACTAGGCCCGCTGTGTTAAAAGTCTTTTTACTGTTCTGCCCTCACAATGTGTTCAAAGTACAAGGCTTGGCAGACAGCTAACAGCTTCCCAATAAAGACTCAGGAGGAAGGGCTAATAGTTGAAATCTTTACTGAGAATAAGTTTTTTTTTTTTTTGTAAAACTGCAAAATACAAATTATAAAAATATGCATTAGCATTTAACATTACATCACAAATGCAAATAGTAACAGGCGTGCTACAATACTGTTAAGGCACTAGCTAGCAAAAATGTGGCCTAGCTGAGTGAACTTCCTGACAGAAACATCCTACCAACACACATATAAAATATAGTTGCATTAGTAGAACATATACTAACTAATTGAAAACTAATGACTGCTTACTTACAGACTTATCCTTCCAAGGCCTGTATTAAGAATTAGTGGAGGTCTTTAGCATGCTTCCTTCACTGTAGAAAGATTATCTGATATGACTGCTGGGCAGGAAGTGGGAGGAATATACTACAGTTCCTGTTAGTAATGGATGCCAATTTAAAGGAACAGTACGATCAGTAAATATATACACCAAGTCACAAGCCAGGCTATCCTCCTTGGGTTCCTCTAACTTCTGCCCCATCGTTAGCTATTGGAAAATTTATGTGTCCGGGCTCAGGGTTTATATGGCGGTTTTATGAAGCCGTCTTGGACTCAAAGGGTCCGACAATTCTTCTGACCGTCACCTGTCCTCTTTCGGACCACTTTCCAATATATAACGCTGTCTTACTACGTTCTGTCTTGATGATTGCGATATTTATGTGTCTGCTCAGGATTTTAGACGGGTCACAAGGTTGCCTTAAATTCTGACAGGGTTTTGACAATTCCTCTATTCATCACCTGGTACCGGTTCAGACTATATCACAATCTCAAGTTAATGAGGTGTAGCGGCCATAACCCCTGAGAGGCGGCCTTGACTTTTGGGCTTACCAGTTACCTCCTCTTGGCTTGTCGATGAATGTCCAGGGGTTCACAGGGTTAGTACCCAACAATTTGGATGCTGACACATAAAAGTCCTTTTGAAGGTTTTTATTCTGCAGTGGTAACATCCAACATAACACAGTCTCAGATAGGAATAGAGGGCAAGGGTGAAGAAACTCAGGCACCTTGAACTGCTGACATCCACAGAATGTCTTTAATCAAACCCAGAGAGTAGCCACTCACAGCTGGGTACTTCAATGCCAGACAAACCTCTAGCCAGAGGTATGGCAGCCAGACAATGTGATCCGGAAACTTGCAAAAAGTCTCTGACATGGAATAAACTTGCAACCGAAGGTGAATAGGAACCTTTTCCCAGTACCTAGAAGTTTCTCTGTCTCCTTGGCGACACTGCGGAAACGTGGATTCTTTAGTGTCCATACAACTCAGCAACCAGGCTCCTCTTGAGATGCCAGTTTGTTGGCCCTCCTCCGAAGAGTCCTCCTCGGTCACTTGTACGAGCTGTGGTGCCCCTCCAATACTGAGAGCACACCGGGACGCCTTGAATCCTCCTTCAGTTACTGGGCCTCAAGCTAACCGGCTCAGAGACTCGGGAACAGACGGATCTTTGCCCCAGACCATGCGGGTCTGTGGGGCTAGTCAAACTGACCATGTTTGCGGGACAGCAAGAGCTCCTAGG
>CM053030.1:285171927-285226202 GCA_028564925.1 Lithobates sylvaticus
GGGCACTAAAAAAAATTAGGTGCTTCTGGGAAGAAAAAATCTTAGGGTCCCAAAAAATATAAGTGTTGGGAAACAAATAAAGCTTGGTGATGGGACTAAAAATAATTCCTTGGGGTGGGAAAAAATAAGCTCTGGTGATGGGCTAACAATCAAGTCCTATGGGTTTGGAAAAAAAAGCAAAGTGGATTGGGAAAAATATAGGAGTCTGGGATGTTTGGGGGAAACCTTCAAGTCCTATAGTTTCTTTGGGAAAAATATAGCTTGTGTGGACTAAACACTTAGTCCTATAGTCTTTTGGAAAAAATAAGTCTGGTGTGGAAACAATTCAAGTCATATGGTGCTTTGGGAAAAAATATAGCTCTGTGTGATGGGAACAACATCAATCCTAAGTGCTTTGGGAAAAAATATAGTCTGGTGATGGGCTAACACACTAAAGTCCTTAGGGCTTCTGGAACAAAATATAGACTCTGTGTGATGGGAACAATAATCCATAGGTGCTTCTGGAACAAAAATATGGAGGTTTTGGAAAAATAATCCTTTTGGCTCTGGAAAAAAATATAGGGCTGGTGATGGGACTACCACACTACAAGTCCTATAGGTGCTTCTGGAAAAAAAGCTCTGTGTATGGGAACACAACAACCCAAGGTTTCCCGGGAAAAATGAGCTCTGTGTGAGGAACACACAAGTCCATAGGTGCTTTGGAAGAAAATAGCTCTGTGTGAGGACTAAACACTAATTTCCCATAGGGCTTGGGAAAAAATAGGCTTGTGGTGGGAAACAACAAGTCCATAGGTGTTCTGGGAAAAAATATAGCTTGGGGATGGGATAACACATTAAGTCTATAGGCTTCTGAAAAATAACTTGGTGGGAAACCAACATATAGCTGCTTCCTGGGAAAAAATTGGGTGGAGGGCAAACCTAAACATAAGCCCTTTGTGGAAAACGAAAATATACCTTGTGTGAACACACAAAAATAGGTGTTTGGAACAAAAATAGGAGCTCAGTGAGGCTAAACTGAAAAAAAAGCTTTAGGGAAAAAAAATTTTTGTTGGAACACACATTAAGTCTTATGGGTTTTGACAAAGTTGGATGGACAAAATAAACTAAGCTATGGGAAAAAAAATTAATGGGTTAAAAAATCCTTTGGGATTTTGGGGAAAAATATAGAGTCTGTTGGGCCCAACACCAACCAAGGGTTTTCTGGAACAAACTCTGGTGAAGGATAACAGCTCTCAAGGCAAGGTTTGGAACAAATATAGGTCTGGTTGAGAAAGCACTTAAGCCTAAAACCCTTAAGAAATATTCGGAGGACTACCCTAACCTTATAGGCTTAAATAAAATTTTTGGGAAAAACACTTCAACCTTTAGGTTGGAAGAAATAAGCTCTGTGTGATAGGAATAACACACTAAAGTCCTATGGCTTCTCTGGAAGAAAAATAGCTTTGTGGATAACACACAAAACTAATGCCTTGGAATTGGCTTGTAGGAAAATTTTATCATAGTTTAACTAAAGTTATGGGTGAAAAATATAACCTTTGGTACCTTCTGAAAAAAAGCCTGTGGGGAAACAATACTATGGGTTTTTGGGGAAAACAATCTAGTAGGTGTTTGGAAAAATACAAGTGTATGGGCGGAAAAAATATCTGTGTTGGAAACAAAACTAGGTCTTTGGGAAACAAACAACTAGGGTTTTGGGATAAAATAATTGTGGTTGGATAAAAAGCTATGTGTGGGACAAAATAAGGCTTGTTTTGGACTAAACATAATACCTATAGGGGAACCTCTAAGAATATAGGCTGGAAGAAATACTCGTGTGAGGACTACAATCAATTGTGCTTCTGGGAAAAAAATAGCTTTTTGATGGGAAAACACAACTAGGTTTTGGGAAAAATATAGGGCTATAGGGGCTAACACAAACCAAGGGTTTTGGAAAAAATATAGATTTTTTGGGACTAAACAACACTACAAGTCCTATATGTGCTTCTGGGAACAAAATATAGCTCTGTGTGATGGGACTAACACACTACAAGTACTATAGGTGCTTCTGGGAAGAAAATATAGGATCTCTGTGTGATGGGACTAACACACTTCAAGTCCTTTAGGTGCTTCTGTGAACAAAATATAGGATCTCTGTGTGATGGGACTATACACACTTCAAGTCCTATAGGTGCTTATGGGAAGAAAATATAGCTCTGTGTGATGGGACTAACACACTTCAAGTCCTATAGGTGTTTCTGGGAACAAAATATAGGAGATTTGTGTGATGGGACTAAAACACTTCAAGTTCCTATAGGTGCTTCTGGGAAGAAAATATAGGTCTGTGTGATGGGGCTAACACACTTCAAGTCCTATCGGTGCTTCTGTGAACAAAATATAGGATCTCTGTGTGATGGGACTAACACACACTACAAGTCCTATAGGTGCTTCTGTGAACTAAATATAGGATCTCTGTTTGATGGGACTAACACACTTCAAGTCTATAGGTGCTTCTGGGAAGAAAATATAGGAATGTGTGATGGGACTAACACACTTCAAGTCCTAAAGGTGCTTCTGGGAACAAAATATAGGATCTCTGTGTGATGGGACTACCCCACTTCCCGTCCTATAGGTGCTTCTGGGAAGAAAATATAGGATCTCTGTGTGATGGGGACTAACACACTTCAAGTCCTATAGGTGCTTCTGGGAAGAAAATTTAGGATCTCTGTGTGATTGGACTAACACACTTCAAGTCCTTTGGGTGCTACTGGGAAGAAAATATAGGATCTGTGTGATGGGACTAACACACTTCAAGTCCTATGGGTGCTTCTGGGAACAAAATATAGGATCTGTGTGATGGGACTAACACACATCAAGTCCTATAGGAGATTCTGGGAACAAAATATAGGATCTCTGTGTGATGGGAATAACACACTTCAAGTCCTATCGGTGCTTCTGGCAACAAAATATAGGATCTCTGTGTGATGGGACTAACACACTTCAAGTCCTATGGGTGCTTTGGGAACAAAATATAGGAGCTCTGTGTGATGGGACCAACACACTTCAAGTCCTATAGGTGCTTTTGGGAAGAAAATATAGGATCTCTGTGTGATGGGAATAACACACTTCAAGTCCTATCGGTGCTTCTGGGAACAAAATATAGGATCTCTGTGTGATGGGACTAACACACTACAAGTCCTATGGGAGCTTCTGGGAAGAAAATATAGGCTCTGTGTGATGGGACTAACACACTTCAAGTCCTTTAGGTGCTTCTGGGAACAAAATATAGGATCTCTGTGTGATGGGACTAACACACTACAAGTCCTATAGGTGCTTCTGGGAAGACAATATAGCTCTTTGTGATGGGACTAACACACTTCAAGTGCTATCTGGGAACAAAATATAGGATCTCTGTGTGCTGGGACTAACACACTTAAAGTCCTATAGGGGCTTCTGGGAAGAAAATATAGGATCTCTGTGTGCTGGGACTAACACACTTAAAGTCCTATAGGTGCTTCTGGGAACAAAATATATAGCTCTGTGTGATGGGACTAACACACTTCAAGTCCTATAGGTGCTTTTGGGTAGAAAATATAGGATCTCTGTGTGATGGGACTATCACACTTCAAGTCCTATAGGTGCTTCTGGGAAGAAAATTTAGCTCTGTGTGATGGGACTAACACACTACAAGTCCGATGGGTGCTTCTGGGAACAAAATATAGGATCTCTGTGTGATGGGACTAATCCACTTCAAGTCCTATAGGTGCTTCTAGGAAGAAAATGTAGGTCTGTGTGCTGGGACTAACACACTTCCAGTCCTATCGGTGCTTCTGGGAACACAATATAGGATCTCTGTGTGATGGACTAACACACTACAAGTCCTCTAGGTGCTTCTGGGAAGACAATATAGGTCTGTGTGCTGGGACTAACACACTTCAAGTCCTATAGGTGCTTCTGGAACAAAATATAGGATCTCTGTGTGATGGGACTAACACACTTCACGTCCTATAGGTGCTTCTGTGCACAAAATATAGGATCTCTGTGTGATGGGACTAACACACTACAAGTCCTATAGGTGCTTCAGGGAAGAAAATATAGGATCTCTGTGTGATGGGAACTAACACACTTCAAGTCCTATGGGTGCTTCTGGGAACAAAATATAGGATCTCTGTGAGATGGGACTAACACACTTCAAGTCCTATAGGTGCTTCTGGGAAGAAAATATAGGTCTGTGTGATGGGACTAACACTCTTCAAGTCCTATAGGTGCTTCAGGGAACAAAATATAGGATCTCTGTGTGATGGGACTAACACACTACAAGTCCTATGGGTGCTTCTGGGAAGAAAATATAGCTCTGTGTGATGGGACTAACACACTTCAAGTCCTTATAGGTGCTTCTGGGAACAAAATATAGGATCTCTGTGTGATGGGACTAAACACACTTCAAGTCCTATCGGTGCTTCTGGGAACAAAATATAGGATCTCTGTGTGATTTGACTAACACACTTCAAGTCCTATGGGTGCTTTGGGAACAAAATATAGGATCTCTGTGTGATGGGACTAACACACTTCAAGTCCTATAGTGCTTCTGGGAACAAAATATAGGATCTGTGTGATGGGACTAACACACTTCAAGTCCTATCGGAGCTTCTGGGAACAAAATATAGGATCTCTCTGTGTGATGGGACTAACACACTACAAGTCCTATAGGTGCTTCTTCTTACAAAATATAGGATCTCTTGTGATGGGACTAACACACTTCAAGTCCTATAGGTGCTTCTGGGAACAAAATATAGATCTGTGTGATGGGACTAACACACTTCAAGTCCTATAGGTGCCTCTGGGAAGAAAATATAGGAGCTCTGTGTGATGGGACTAACACACTTCAAGTCCTATAGGTGATTCTGGGAACAAAATATAGAGCTCTGTGTGATGGGACTAACACACTTCAAGTCCTATAGGTGCTTCTAGGGAAGAAAATATAGCTCCGTGTGATGGGACTAACACACTTCAAGTCCTATAGTTGCTTCTGGGAACAAAATATAGGATCTCTGTGTGATGGGACCAACACACTTCAAGTCCTATAGGATCTTCTGGGAAGAAAATATATCTGTGTGATGGGACTAACACACTTCAGTCCTATAGGTGCTTCTGGGAAGAAAATATAGGATGTCTGTGTGATGGGACTAACACACTACAAGTCCTATGGTGCTTCTGGGAAGAAAAATATAGGATCTGTGTGATGGGACTAACACACTTCAAGTCCTATAGGTGCTTTGGGAACAAAATATAGATCTCTGTGTGATGGGACTAACACACTACAAGTCCAATAGGTGCTTCTGGGAAAAAATATAGCTCTGTGTGATGGGACTAACACACTTCAGTCCTATAGGTGCTTCTGGGAACAAAATATAGGATCTCTGTGTGATGGGACTAACACACTTTCAAGTCCTATAGGTGCTTCTGTGAACAAAATATAGGATCTCTGTGTGATGGGACTACACACTTCAAGTCCTATAGGTGCTTCGGGAAGAAAATATAGGTCTGTGTGATGGGACTAACACACTTCAAGTCCTATAGGTGCTTCTTGGGAACAAAATATAGGATCTCTGTGATGGGACTAACACACTACAAGTCCTATAGGTGCTTCTGGGAAGAAAATATAGCTCTGTGTGATGGGACTAACACACTTCAAGTCCTATAGGTGCTTCTGGGAACAAAATATAGGATCTGTGTGATGGGACTAACACACTTCAAGTCCTATAGGTGCTTCTGGGAAGAAAATATAGGAGCTCTGTGTGATGGGACTAACACACTTCAAGTCCTATAGGTGCTTCTGGGAAGAAAATATAGCTCTGTGTGATGGGACTAACACACTTCAAGTCCTATAGGTGCTTCTGGGAACAAAATATAGGATCTCTGTGTGATGGGACTAACACACTACAAGTCCTATAGGTGCTTCTGGGAAGAAAATATAGCTCTGTGTGATGGGACTAACACACTTCAAGTCCTATAGGTGCTTCTGGGAACAAAATATAGGATCTCTGTGTGATGGGACTAACACACTTCAAGTCCTATAGGTGCTTCTGGGAAGAAAATATAGGAGCTCTGTGTGATGGGACTAACACACTACAAGTCCTATAGGTGCTTCTGGGAAGAAAATATAGGAGCTCTGTGTGATGGGACTAACACACTTCAAGTCCTATAGGTGCTTCTGGGAAGAAAATATAGGTCTCTGTGTGATGGGACTAACACACTTCAAGTCCTATAGGTGCTTCTGGGAAGAAAATATAGGAGCTCTCTGTGTGATGGGACTAACACACTTCAAGTCCTATAGGTGCTTCTGGGAAGAAAATATAGGAGCTCTGTGTGATGGGACTAAACACTTCAAGTCCTATGGGGTGCTTCTGGGAAGAAAATATAGGAGCTCTGTGTGATGGGACTAACACACTTCAAGTCCTATAGGTGCTTCTGGAAGAAAATATAGCTCTGTGTGATGGGACTAACACACTTACAAGTCCTATAGGTGCTTCTGGGAAGAAAAATAGGAGCTCTGTGTGATGGGACTAACACACTTACAAGTCCTATAGGTGCTTCTGGGAACAAAATATAGGAGCTCTGTGTGATGGGACTAACACACTACAAGTCCTATAGGTGCTTCTGGGAAGAAAATATAGCACTCTGTGTGATGGGACTAACACACTTCAAGTCCTATAGGTGCTTCTGGGAACAAAATATAGGGAGCTCTGTGTGATGGGACTAACACACTACAAGTCCTATGGGTGCTTCTGGGAAGAAAATATATAGCTCTGTGTGATGGGACTAAACACACTTCAAGTCCTATAGGTGCTTCTGGGAACAAAATATAGGAGCTCTGTGTGATGGGACTAACACACTACAAGTCCTATAGGTGCTTCTGGAAGAAAATATAGCTCTGTGTGATGGGACTAACACACTTCAAGTCCTATAGGTGCTTCTGGGAACAAAATATAGGATCTCTGTGTGATGGACTAACACACTACAAGTCCTATAGGTGCTTCTGGGAAGAAAATATAGAGCTGTCTGTGTGATGGGACTAACACACTACAAGTCCTATAGGTGCTTCTGGGAACAAAATATAGGAGCTCTGTGTGATGGGACTAACACACTTCAAGTCCTATAGGTGCTTCTGGGAAGAAAATATAGGATCTCTGTGTGATGGGACTAACACACTTCAAGTCCTATAGGTGCTTCTGGGAACAAAATAGGAGCTCTGTGTGATGGGACTAACACACTTCAAGTCCTATAGGTGCTTCTGGGAACAAAATATAGGAGCTCTGTGTGATGGGACTAACACACTACAAGTCCTATAGGTGCTTCTGGGAAGAAAATATAGCTCTGTGTGATGGGACTAACACACTTCAAGTCCTATAGGTGCTTCTGGGAACAAAATATAGGAGCTCTGTGTGATGGGACTAACACACTACAAGTCCTATAGGTGCTTCTGGAAGAAAATATAGCTCTGTGTGATGGGACTAACACACTTCAAGTCCTATAGGTGCTTCTGGGAAGAAAATATAGCTCTGTGTGATGGGACTAACACACTTCAAGTCCTATAGGTGCTTCTGGGAAGAAAATATAGCTCTGTGTGATGGGACTAACACACTTCAAGTCCTCTAGGTGCTTCTGGGAAGAAAATATAGCTCTGTGTGATGGGACTAACACACACAAGTCCTATAGGTGCTTCTGGGAACAAAATATAGGAGCTCTGTGTGATGGGACTAACACACTTACAAGTCCTATAGGTGCTTCTGGGAAGAAAATATAGCTCTGTGTGATGGGACTAACACACTTCAAGTCCTATAGGTGCTTCTGGGAACAAAATATAGGAGCTCTGTGTGATGGGACTAACACACTACAAGTCCTATAGGTGCTTCTGGGAAGAAAATATAGCTCTGTGTGATGGGACTAACACACTCAAGTCCTATAGGTGCTTCTGGGAACAAAAAATATAGGAGCTCTGTGTGATGGGACTAACACACTACAAGTCCTATAGGTGCTTCTGGGAAGAAAATATAGCTCTGTGTGATGGGACTAACACACTTCAAGTCCTATAGGTGCTTCTGGGAACAAAATATAGGAGCTCTGTGTGATGGGACTAACACACTACAAGTCCTATAGGTGCTTCTGGGAAGAAAATATAGCTCTGTGTGATGGGACTAACACACTTCAAGTCCTATAGGTGCTTCTGGGAAGAAAATATAGCTCTGTGTGATGGGACTAACACACTTCAAGTCCTATAGGTGCTTCTGGGAACAAAATATAGGAGCTCTGTGTGATGGGACTAACACACTTCAAGTCCTATAGGTGCTTCTGGGAAGAAAATATAGCTCTGTGTGATGGGACCAACACACTACAAGTCCTATAGGTGCTTCTGGGAAAGAAAATATAGGAGCTCTGTGTGATGGGACTAACACACTTCAAGTCCTATAGGTGCTTCTGGGAAGAAAAATATAGCTCTGTGTGATGGGACCAACACACTACAAGTCCTATAGGTGCTTCTGGGAAGAAAATATAGCTCTGTGTGATGGGACTAACACACTACAAGTCCTATAGGTGCTTCTGGGAACAAAATATAGGATCTCTGTGTGATGGGACTAACACACTACAAGTCCTATAGGTGCTTCTGGGAAGAAAATATAGCTCTGTGTGATGGGACTAACACACTTCAAGTCCTATAGGTGCTTCTGGGAACAAAATATAGGAGCTCTGTGTGATGGGACTAACACACTACAAGTCCTATAGGTGCTTCTGGGAAGAAAATATAGGAGCTCTGTGTGATGGGACTAACACACTACAAGTCCTATAGGTGCTTCTGTGTGATGGGACTAAAATATAGGAGCTCTGTCTGTGTGATGGGACTAACACACTACAAGTCCTATAGGTGCTTCTGGGAAGAAAATATAGCTCTGTGTGATGGGACTAACACACTTCAAGTCCTATAGGTGCTTCTGGGAACAAAATATAGGAGCTCTGTGTGATGGGACTAACACACTACAAGTCCTATAGGTGCTTCTGGGAAGAAAATATAGCTCTCTGTGTGATGGGACTAACACACTTCAAGTCCTATAGGTGCTTCTGGGAAGAAAATATAGGCTCTGTGTGATGGGACTAACACACTTCAAGTCCTATAGGTGCTTCTGGGAACAAAATATAGGAGCTCTGTGTGATGGGACTAACACACTACAAGTCCTATAGGTGCTTCTGGGAAGAAAAATATAGCTCTGTGTGATGGGACCAACACACTACAAGTCCTATAGGTGCTTCTGGGAACAAAATATAGGAGCTCTGTGTGATGGGACTAACACACTACAAGTCCTATAGGTGCTTCTGGGAAGAAAATATAGCTCTGTGTGATGGGACTAACACACTTCAAGTCCTATAGGTGCTTCTGGGAACAAAATATAGGAGCTCTGTGTGATGGGACTAACACACTACAAGTCCTATAGGTGCTTCTGGGAAGAAAATATAGCTCTGTGTGATGGGACTAACACACTTCAAGTCCTATAGGTGCTTCTGGGAAGAAAATATAGCTCTGTGTGATGGGACTAACACACTTCAAGTCCTATAGGTGCTTCTGGGAAGGAAATATAGCTCTGTGTGATGGGACTAACACACTTCAAGTCCTATGGGTGCTTCTGGGAAGAAAATATAGCTCTGTGTGATGGGACTAACACACTTCAAGTCCTATAGGTGCTTCTGGGAACAAAATATAGGAGCTCTGTGTGATGGGACTAACACACTACAAGTCCTATATGTGCTTCTGGGAACAAAATATAGGAGCTCTGTGTGATGGGACTAACACACTATAAGTCCTATAGGTGCTTCTGGGAACAAAATATAGGAGCTCTGTGTGATGGGACTAACACACTACAAGTCCTATAGGTGCTTCTGGGAACAAAATATAGGAGCTCTGTGTGATGGGACTAACACACTACAAGTCCTATAGGTGCTTCTGGGAAGAAAAATATAGCTCTGTGTGATGGGACTAACACACTACAAGTCCTATAGGTGCTTCTGGGAACAAAATATAGGAGCTCTGTGTGATGGGACTAACACACTACAAGTCCTATAGGTGCTTCTGGGAAGAAAATATAGCTCTGTGTGATGGGACTAACACACTTCAAGTCCTATAGGTGCTTCTGGGAACAAAATATAGGAGCTCTGTGTGATGGGACTAACACACTAAAAGTCCTATAGGTGCTTCTGGGAAGAAAATATAGCTCTGTGTGATGGGACTAACACACTACAAGTCCTATAGGTGCTTCTGGGAACAAAATATAGGAGCTCTGTGTGAT
Organism: Lithobates sylvaticus; assembly: GCA_028564925.1. NCBI lineage: Eukaryota > Metazoa > Chordata > Amphibia > Anura > Ranidae > Lithobates > Lithobates sylvaticus. The sequence continues at coordinate 285,182,241 of CM053030.1, forward strand.
GGGACTAACACACTACAAGTCCTATAGGTGCTTCTGGGAAGAAACTATAGCTCTGTGTGATGGGACTAACACACTTCAAGTCCTATAGGTGCTTCTGGGAACAAAATATAGGAGCTCTGTGTGATGGGACTAACACACTACAAGTCCTATAGGTGCTTCTGGGAAGAAAATATAGCTCTGTGTGATGGGACTAACACACTTCAAGTCCTATAGGTGCTTCTGGGAAGAAAATATAGCTCTGTGTGATGGGACTAACACACTTCAAGTCCTATAGGTGCTTCTGGGAACAAAATATAGGAGCTCTGTGTGATGGGACTAACACACTACAAGTCCTATAGGTGCTTCTGGGAAGAAAATATAGCTCTGTGTGATGGGACCAACACACTACAAGTCCTATAGGTGCTTCTGGGAACAAAATATAGGAGCTCTGTGTGATGGGACTAACACACTACAAGTCCTATAGGTGCTTCTGGGAAGAAAATATAGCTCTGTGTGATGGGACTAACACACTTCAAGTCCTATAGGTGCTTCTGTGAACAAAATATAGGAGCTCTGTGTGATGGGACTAACACACTACAAGTCCTATAGGTGCTTCTGGGAAGAAAATATAGCTCTGTGTGATGGGACTAACACACTACAAGTCCTATAGGTGCTTCTGGGAACAAAATATAGGAGCTCTGTGTGATGGGACTAACACACTACAAGTCCTATAGGTGCTTCTGGGAAGAAAATATAGCTCTGTGTGATGGGACTAACACACTTCAAGTCCTATAGGTGCTTCTGGGAACAAAATATAGGAGCTCTGTGTGATGGGACTAACACACTACAAGTCCTATAGGTGCTTCTGGGAAGAAAATATAGCTCTGTGTGATGGGACTAACACACTTCAAGTCCTATAGGTGCTTCTGGGAAGAAAATATAGCTCTGTGTGATGGAACTAACACACTTCAAGTCCTATAGGTGCTTCTGGGAAGGAAATATAGCTCTGTGTGATGGGACTAACACACTTCAAGTCCTATAGGTGCTTCTGGGAAGAAAATATAGCTCTGTGTGATGGGACTAACACACTTCAAGTCCTATAGGTGCTTCTGGGAACAAAATATAGGAGCTCTGTGTGATGGGACTAACACACTACAAGTCCTATAGGTGCTTCTGGGAACAAAATATAGGAGCTCTGTGTGATGGGACTAACACACTTCAAGTCCTATAGGTGCTTCTGGGAACAAAATATAGGAGCTCTGTGTGATGGGACTAACACACTACAAGTCCTATAGGTGCTTCTGGGAAGAAAATATAGCTCTGTGTGATGGGACTAACACACTACAAGTCCTATAGGTGCTTCTGGGAACAAAATATAGGAGCTCTGTGTGATGGGACTAACACACTACAAGTCCTATAGGTGCTTCTGGGAAGAAAATATAGCTCTGTGTGATGGGACTAACACACTTCAAGTCCTATAGGTGCTTCTGGGAACAAAATATAGGAGCTCTGTGTGATGGGACTAACACACTACAAGTCCTATAGGTGCTTCTGGGAAGAAAATATAGCTCTGTGTGATGGGACTAACACACTTCAAGTCCTATAGGTGCTTCTGGGAAGAAAATATAGCTCTGTGTGATGGGACTAACACACTTCAAGTCCTATAGGTGCTTCTGGGAACAAAATATAGGAGCTCTGTGTGATGGGACTAACACACTACAAGTCCTATAGGTGCTTCTGGGAAGAAAATATAGCTCTGTGTGATGGGACCAACACACTACAAGTCCTATAGGTGCTTCTGGGAACAAAATATAGGAGCTCTGTGTGATGGGACTAACACACTACAAGTCCTATAGGTGCTTCTGGGAAGAAAATATAGCTCTGTGTGATGGGACTAACACACTTCAAGTCCTATAGGTGCTTCTGTGAACAAAATATAGGAGCTCTGTGTGATGGGACTAACACACTACAAGTCCTATAGGTGCTTCTGGGAAGAAAATATAGCTCTGTGTGATGGGACTAACACACTTCAAGTCCTATAGGTGCTTCTGGGAACAAAATATAGGAGCTCTGTGTGATGGGACTAACACACTACAAGTCCTATAGGTGCTTCTGGGAAGAAAATATAGCTCTGTGTGATGGGACTAACACACTACAAGTCCTATAGGTGCTTCTGGGAACAAAATATAGGAGCTCTGTGTGATGGGACTAACACACTACAAGTCCTATAGGTGCTTCTGGGAAGAAAATATAGCTCTGTGTGATGGGACTAACACACTTCAAGTCCTATAGGTGCTTCTGGGAACAAAATATAGGAGCTCTGTGTGATGGGACTAACACACTACAAGTCCTATAGGTGCTTCTGGGAAGAAAATATAGCTCTGTGTGATGGGACTAACACACTTCAAGTCCTATAGGTGCTTCTGGGAAGAAAATATAGCTCTGTGTGATGGGACTAACACACTTCAAGTCCTATAGGTGCTTCTGGGAACAAAATATAGGAGCTCTGTGTGATGGGACTAACACACTACAAGTCCTATAGGTGCTTCTGGGAAGAAAATATAGCTCTGTGTGATGGGACCAACACACTACAAGTCCTATAGGTGCTTCTGGGAACAAAATATAGGAGCTCTGTGTGATGGGACTAACACACTACAAGTCCTATAGGTGCTTCTGGGAAGAAAATATAGCTCTGTGTGATGGGACTAACACACTTCAAGTCCTATAGGTGCTTCTGTGAACAAAATATAGGAGCTCTGTGTGATGGGACTAACACACTACAAGTCCTATAGGTGCTTCTGGGAAGAAAATATAGCTCTGTGTGATGGGACTAACACACTACAAGTCCTATAGGTGCTTCTGGGAACAAAATATAGGAGCTCTGTGTGATGGGACTAACACACTACAAGTCCTATAGGTGCTTCTGGGAAGAAAATATAGCTCTGTGTGATGGGACTAACACACTTCAAGTCCTATAGGTGCTTCTAGGAACAAAATATAGGAGCTCTGTGTGATGGGACTAAACACACTACAAGTCCAATAGGTGCTTCTGGGAAGAAAATATAGCTCTGTGTGATGGGACTAACACACTACAAGTCCTATAGGTGCTTCTGGGAACAAAATATAGGAGCTCTGTGTGATGGGACTAACACACTACAAGTCCTATAGGTGCTTCTGGGAAGAAAATATAGCTCTGTGTGATGGGACTAACACACTTCAAGTCCTATAGGTGCTTCTGGGAACAAAATATAGGAGCTCTGTGTGATGGGACTAACACACTACAAGTCCTATAGGTGCTTCTGGGGAAGAAAATATAGCTCTGTGTGATGGGACTAACACACTTCAAGTCCTATAGGTGCTTCTGGGAAGAAAATATAGCTTTGTGTGATGGGACTAACACACTTCAAGTACTATAGGTGCTTCTGGGAAGAAAATATAGCTCTGTGTGATGGGACTAACACACTTCAAGTCCTATAGGTGCTTCTGGGAAGAAAATATAGCTCTGTGTGATGGGACTAACACACTTCAAGTCCTATAGGTGCTTCTGGGAACAAAATATAGGAGCTCTGTGTGATGGGACTAACACACTACAAGTCCTATAGGTGCTTCTGGGAAGAAAATATAGCTCTGTGTGATGGTACTAACACACTTCAAGTCCTATAGGTGCTTCTGGGAACAAAATATAGGAGCTCTGTGTGATGGGACTAACACACTACAAGTCCTATAGGTGCTTCTGGGAAGAAAATATAGCTCTGTGTGATGGGACTAACACACTACAAGTCCTATAGGTGCTTCTGGGAAGAAAATATAGCTCTGTGTGATGGGACTAACACACTTCAAGTCCTATAGGTGCTTCTGGGAAGAAAATATAGCTCTGTGTGATGGGACTAACACACTTCAAGTCCTATAGGTGCTTCTGGGAAGAAAAATATAGCTCTGTGTGATGGGACTAACACACTTCAAGTCCTATAGGTGCTTCTGGGAACAAAATATAGGAGCTCTGTGTGATGGGACTAACACACTACAAGTCCTATAGGTGCTTCTGGGAACAAAATATAGGAGCTCTGTTTGCTGCCAGTGCCTGCCACGAACACACTACAAGTCCTATAGGTGCTTCTGGGAACAAAATATAGGATCTCTGTTTGCTGCCAGTGCCTGCCACTAACACACTACAAGTCCTATAGGTGCTTCTGGGAACAAAATATAGGAGCTCTGTTTGCTGCCAGTGCCTGCCACGAACACACTACAAGCCCTATGGGTGCTTTTGGGGTGCAGTGCTGTACTAACAGCACTGCGGTTGGTACTACTGAAATACTGTACTAACAGTAAGACATGCACCAGACTAACCCCCAGCAGCAGCTAAAAACACACTAACCAGCAGCAGCAATGGACGATCAATGACAGGTAGCAATGGTTTAGCAAAGTAGAGCAAATCTTTCTAAATGAGTCTAGCAAAGAGTGACACAGAATCAGCCTTCACTCTCCTAAAGCCGGAACGCATGTGACCGGCGCCGACGGCGTGGCGGCCTTTTAAATGAGGGGGCGTGTACTAAAGCCCCTGAGCTGTAATTGGCTACAGGCGTCCTGCCTGTAGCCAATTATGGCTCTCCGAGTTTCCGGCGCTGTGATTGGCCAAGCATGCGGGGTCACAGTGCATGCTTGGCCAATCATCAGCCAGCAATGCACTGTGCCGGCCGCGCCGGCCGCAATGCATTGCGGGGCCGCTCGCATCACACGAATGTGATGCGAGCGGCCAAAATAGTTCTGGGCTCGCCGAGCGAGCGAACACCCGGTGCTCGATGCGAACATGGGTTCGCATCGAGCACCGGGCCCATCCTTACTTAGGAAGAACAACTAGACCACTTTATGTAAGAATTCGAGAACACATCAACAATATTAAAAAAGGATATACCAAGCACAGTCTATCTAGACCACTGATGGCGAACCTTGGTACCCCAGATGTTTTGGAACTACATTTCCCATGATGCTCATGCATTCTGCAGTGTAGTTTCATCATGGGAAATGTAGTTCCAAAAATATCTGGGGTGCCAAGGTTTGCCATCACTGATCTAGACATTTCAGAGAAGTCCACCAACGAGATCCTTCAGTTTTGATTTTCTATGGCATAGACAAAATCAAAGGCCACTGGAGGGAAAACAACATGAAAGTCAAAATTTCACACCTTTCATCCGGGGGCTTTAAAATAGATGTAGATGTAACATAGATTCTTTATCTCTAATTTATAATTACATATTTCTTTCCAGATTTTATTTTGGTATATTTTTCGGGTATCTCCCAGTTCTCCTATAGAGTGTTAAATACTACCAGGTCCAGTGTTCCTTTCATACACACATTTATAATTTTATCAGAGTTCTCCTTTATAGTGATCAAATTAATACCAGATCCAATCCTCCTTTTATACATATATTCACCTTTTATTTATTATTTTTTATTATTTCTTATATTATTTTTATGTTTTTTCCATCGTATTACATTTTTATTTTATGTGCATGGGCATACAGTAAACCTTTTATAATATTGGAATATATACTGTATTTATAAACAATTTCTGAATGACATATGTAATATTTGGTAGTTTCTTGATACTCTCGAGACACTATGGAAACATGTGCCTATTTGGAATACCAAGCATTGTTAATCCATAGTATAAACAAAGGGTTAATAAGATCCAAGAGTACACAGGCTCATTATATCAGGGGAAGCATAATTAAATAGGCTGCCCAGTTTATCGGAGCAGTGATAAAGATGGCCCCCAATTAGTTGTCCCAGGGTGGTCAAGTAACCACATGATATATAAATCAGGAAGTGTGGCAAGATGGCCCTACTCCTGATGACGTCATTCTGCAAAAATGTGTAGGGCGGAGCTTACAGCATCATTGCGTCACTTCCGGTTTAGGTCCATCGAGGGAATCATGTCCTGGACTTCCTGTTTTTTTTTGCTCGTTATTGTTTGATACGTATAAGTGCATCTTTTGAACTCTTTTATTATAAACTGCCATACAGAACTATACTATGGGGTTCACTTTTGTTATTTTAACATGTGTATGAGATTGCTGGAGGAACTAAGGAACTAAGGTGGAAGGAGAAAGATATGAATCCTGTACCTGGGACCTAATTTCAGCTATTGTGGATGCTGTCTACCCCATTGGTGGGGAGAACTTTCTGGTGAGTGTGGCAAAGGAGCGGGAGCACGAGTAGAGAAACTGGCACTTGTGAAAACACGCACTGATTTTGAAGCACCTAAATAGCACTTTAGTATGGACTTATAAACTGTGAATTTTTTAGCACTTGTCACTTTTACGTTTATAAGCACCTTTTTATGAATTTATTACATCGCTGGAACTACATTTACATCAACTGCATAACACTGAATGTTTGAACTACTGCTCTATTTTTACAAAAATATCACTGTACAGTATATAGGTATATGAATTGTAGAATTGTAACTTTTTTTGTTACCATTATCAATAGGAAGTCATAGCACTTGTCACTTTTATGTTTATTAAGCACTTTATTGTTGTGGTGAAATTGCGTTTACATTGAATATACAAATATCTAGTGGGCACCTATATAGAGATTAGGTATTAGTTTTTGAGGTACTACTACAAATATATATATTAATTACATCTGCACTTTCAGCCCATGACCACTTGATTGATATATTAGGAACACCCCCATAAAGATGATTATATTTGTTCACCTTTAGCACTATGGGGAGAAGTTTTGCACTATGTTATAAGGCTTTATTTAATTAAAGCAGCATTACATCCACTTCCAATCTCCCACTCTTTAACCGCTTCAGCCCTGGGAGAATTTACCCCCTTCCTGACCAGAGCACTTTTTGCGATTCGGCACTGCGTTGCTTTAACTGACAATTGCGCGGTCGTACGACGTGGCTTCCAAACAAAATTGACGTCTTTTTTTCCCCACAAATAGAGCTTTCTTTTGGTGGTATTTTATCACCCCTGTGGTTTTTATTTTTTTGTGTTATAAACAAAAAAAACAGCGCCAATTTTGAAAAAAACACATTATTTTATACTTTTTGCTTTAATAAATATCCCCCAAAAATATATAAAAAACTATTTATTTCCTCAGTTTAGGCCGATACGTATTCTTCTACATATTTTTGATAAAAAAATAGCAATAAGCGATTATTAAATATAAAGAAAGAATTTGCGCTAGGTGAGAAAAAAGACTTATTGACAAAAATTGTGTTGATGAGGAAATTAAACAAAAAAAAAACAGTTAGCGTGACCCAAATTAATTAGTGAAAGTAATAATAATTCAAACAAAATACATAACCAGTTAATATGAATAACCCAAAATGATTAGTGAAATAAATGTTCAAACAAAGTTCATGCTCAATCAATGAAAAAAACCCCAAATGGGGGAAGTGGATAAATGAATACTCAAACGAAGTTCATATGTGAATTCAAAAATTCAAAAAGTCCAAAGTGATTAAAGAAAATGAACAAATGAATTCATAAAAGTTCCTGTGAAATCAATCCAAAGTGTAGATGTTGGTAGTAGTGCAGCCCATCACCACAGAGATAAAGCAGAAGGGGGGAGGCTTACCAGAAAGCCAGCGACCGCCCTTATTCAGGGGGGTCAAACTGAGCTTAAGATGAACAGCCTTGGTGCTGTTGGGGATATCCCACGTCCGAATCGATATCCGACGGCAACGGGTCTCCTCCCGAATGGTGGCTGTTCCCCGAAATTCCTCGTGTATCACTTTTCAGCAGTAGAAGATTCTCATTCTCCCTCTTAACTGTGTGAGGTAACACAGTTAAGAGGGAGAATGAGAATCTTCTACTGCTGAAAAGTGATACACGAGGAATTTCGGGGAACAGCCACCATTCGGGAGGAGACCCGTTGCCGTCGGATATCGATTCGGACGTGGGATATCCCCAACAGCACCAAGGCTGTTCATCTTAAGCTCAGTTTGACCCCCCTGAATAAGGGCGGTCGCTGGCTTTCTGGTAAGCCTCCCCCCCTTCTGCTTTATCTCTGTGGTGATGGGCTGCACTACTACCAACATCTACACTTTGGATTGATTTCACAGGAACTTTTATGAATTCATTTGTTCATTTTCTTTAATCACTTTGGACTTTTTGAATTTTTGAATTCACATATGAACTTCGTTTGAGTATTCATTTATCCACTTCCCCCATTTGGGGTTTTTTTCATTGATTGAGCATGAACTTTGTTTGAACATTTATTTCACTAATCATTTTGGGTTATTCATATTAACTGGTTATGTATTTTGTTTGAATTATTATTACTTTCACTAATTAATTTGGGTCACGCTAACTGGTAATTTTCGATTATTGATTGGTGTGCGCAAAAGTTATAGAGTTTACAAAATAGGGGATCCTTTATGGCATTTTTATTAATAATTTTTTTTTTTTTTAATGGCGGCGATAAGCGATTTTTAACATGACTGCAACATTATGGTGGACACATCAGCCATTTTTGACAAATTTTTGGGACCAACTTATTTATACAGCAATCAGTGCTATACAAATGCACTGATTCCTGTGTAAATGATACTGGCAGTGAAGGGGTTAACCACTAGGTGGCAGTGTAGGGGTTAAGTGAGTCCTAGGGGCGTGTTTCTAACTGGGGGCATGGCTGTGTGTGACACGTCAATGATCTCTACTCTGATCACAGGGAGCAGAGATCAGTGACACTGTCACTAGGCAGAATGGGGAGATGCTTGTTTGCATCTTCCCGTTCTTCCTCCCCGTGAGGCGATCAAGGGTATCCCCACGGCGATCGAGTCCGCGGGACTCGCGACCCGACTCACGAAGCTTGCCGCCTCTTAAAGGGCAATGTACAGGTACGTGATTCTGCCTGTACATGCCCTTCTGCCGCAGTATATCTGCGTGATGCAGTCGGGAAGCGGTTAAATACATTGAGGTTTGGTTCTGGATTGAATTTGTATTCTCTCCTGATATGAGTACTGTCTATCCATGGGTGTATTCAATTTTACTGTCTGAAAAAATTCCATGATTTTTATGTTAGTTTTTAATAAAGTTAACACTTTCGTGATTAGAGTTTTTTAAAGCTTAAATGGCTAGACCAAGTTTAGCAGCATCTGAATGCAGAAAACAATTTATCTGTTTGGCAAGAAGCCTGAGAACCAGCCATACACACAGTTGTGCATTCCAAGGGGCATTTTACATTTGGACTTAAAAACTCATAGGCCCCTTTCACACTGGGGCGGGAGCCGCGGCGACGGTAAAGCAGAGCTATATTTAGCGCTGCTTTACCGTCATTTTACCGTCAGCTGCTCGCGGGGCGGTTTTACTCCCGTGAGTGGCCGAAAAATGGTTAAAATCCCCCGCAAAGCGCCGCCATATCGGTATTGCCGCGGTATTACCGCGGTGTCCCATTGAAACCAATGGGTAGGAGCGGTATAGGAGCGGTGAATACACCGCTCCTATACCGATCCAAAGATGCTGCTAGCAGGACTTTTTTTTACCGTCCTGCTAGCGCACCGCTCCAGTGTGTAAGCCCGCCGGCTTTCACACTGGAGTGAATGGGGCGGTGTACAGGCGCTATTTTTAGCGCTGTGCCGCCTGAAAACCGCCCCAGTGTGAAAGGGGCCATATTGAGGTCACAAATGGGTAATTAAAGGAATAAAAACAAAAAAGATTTGAGACATTTGAATCATACAGTGTCAAGCCTACATGTGTAAAGTGCAAAACTTAAATATATGAGCTGTTGTTCAAGACTACATTTATTGACTGAAAGCAGCAACTACTATGTGAGCCATGACCAGTTTCAGGGGATTTAAAAATAATAAACATCAATCAAAGTGATCAGTGTCAGCATCTTGGAGAAACATGGGTTCCGCTAACCTTTGCCGTTTCTAGAGTTTTTTTATGATGCAATATGACAGAATAAACTTGTTATTCTTGCCACATTTTCTAAATCAATTTGGTATTTGGTAATGACTTTCCTAACTGAATACTCACAATCCTAACAAACCTGAATCTTTTTTTTTTTTTATGATGTTGGTTCTATGGATAGTTTGTTAACTTATTCGGATGTAATTGGGGGAGAGAATAACCCTCAAATTTTTGTAAATATTTTATTATATCTTTTCATGTGACCACACTGACACAGCTGTACAGCTGGTATAACAGTGTAAATTTGCTGTCCCCTCAAAATAGCGCAACACACAGCCATTAATGTCTAAACCGTTGGCAACAAAAGTGAGTACACCCTAAGTGAAAATGTCCAAATTGGGCCAAATTAGCCATTTTTCCTCAACGTTGTCATGTGACTCACTAGTGCTATGAGGTCTCAGGTGTGAATGGAGGGAAGGTGTTTTAAATTCGGTGTTATTGCTCTCACTCTCTCATACTGGTCACTGGAAGTTAAACATGGCACCTCATGGCAAAGAACTCTCTGAGGATCTGAAAAAAATAATTGTTGCTCTACATAAAGATGGCCTAGGCTATAAGAAGATTGCCAAAATCCTGAAACTGAGCTGCATCATGGTGGCCAAGAACTTATAGCAGTTTAACAGGACAGGTTCCACTCAGAACAGGCCTCGCCATGGTCGACCAAAGAAGTTGAGTGCACGTGCTCAGTGTCTTATCCAGTGATTGTCTTTGGGAAATAAACGTATGAGTGCTGCCAGCATTGCTGCAGATGTTAAAGGGGTGGGGGGTCAGCCTGTCAGTGCTCAGACCATTTGCCGCACACTTCATCAAATTGGTCTGCATGGCTGTCATCCTAAAAGGAAGCCTCTTCTAAAGATAATGCACAAGAAAGCCCACAAACAGTTTGCTGAAGACAAGTAGACTAAGGATAACTGGAACCATGTGCTGTGGTCTGATGAGACCAATATCAATTTATTTGGTTCAGATGGTGTAAAGCGTGTGTGGCGAGGAGTACAAAGACAAGTGTGTCTTGTCTACAGCCAAGCATGGTGGTGGGAGTGTCATGGTCTAGGGCTGCATGAGTGCTGTCGGCACTGGGGAACTACAGTTTATTGAGGGAACAATGAATGCCAACATGTACTGTGACATACGGAAGCAGAGCATGAGCCCCTTCCTTTGGAGACTGGGCCACAGGGCAGTATTCAAACATGATAATGACCCCAAACACACCTCCAAGACAACCACTGCCTTGCTAAAGAAGCTGAGGGTAAAGGTGATGGACTGGCCAAGCATAGCTCCAGACCGAAACTATATTGAGGATCTGTGGGGCATCCTCAAACAGAAGGTGGAGGAGCGAAAGGTCTCTAACATCCACCAGATCTGTGATGTCGTCATGGAGGAGTGGAGGAGGATTCCAGTGGAAACCTGTGAAGTTCTGGTGAACTCCATGCCCAAGCGGGTTAAAGCAGTACTGGAAAATGATGGTGGCCACACAAAATAATGACACTTTGGGCCCAATTTGGACATTTTCACTTAGGGGTGTACTAACTTTTGTTGCCAGCGGGTTTAGACAAGCTGTACACTCACTAGTTTACATTGTAGCAAAGTGTAATTTCTTCAGTGTTGTCACATGAAAAGATATAAAAACTTTTTTACAAAAATGTGAGGGATGTACTCACAGAGTGAGAAAACAATTAGATTAATGGGGCAATTTGCAATACACTTTTGATTTTCTATACTAAACCGTAGATTAAAAAAATGTACTATTTAAATTGAAACACAGATGGACATTATAAACTACAACTTTGCTCTTTTAATCCTAATAATATGATTTACAATCAAAAGCATACTAAGACATTCCATGTAATCTCGAAACCCTGTATAATGATAATTGCGCTACATATACATTGTAGTTGCTTTACTAAAGGAGTAAACACTGTTCATTTAGCCAAGTGAATTTTCACTTTACAAGAGAATTTTTACTTAGCATAGTGAATAAAGTGAAGTTTTACTATCTTCGATTATTCAATCATGTGCAGGCAAAATAGAAAAATATAGTTTTTGTTTAAGTAGGAACAATGTCTCCTCCCCCAGTCAGTCCCATCCCCATACAGTTAGAACACATCTAGGGAACACACATTTAACCCCATGATCGCTCCTAGTGTTAACCTCTTCCCTACCAGTGACATCTACACAGTAGTCAGTGCATATGAATAGCTCTGAACGCTGTATAAATGTCAATGGTCCCAAAAATTTGTCAAAAGTGTCTGATCTGTCCGTCGCAATATCGCAGTACCGCTAAAAATCGCAGATCACCGACATTACTAGTAAAAAAAATAAATAATGAAAATGCCATAATAATGCCATAAATCTTTCCCATCGTTTGTAGATGCTATAACTTTTGCGCAAACCAATATTTTTTGGTTAAAGCAAAAAGTAAAAAATATTGTTTTTTTTTCAAAATTGTTGCTATTTTTTTGTTTATAGCGCAAAAAATAAAAACTGCAGAGGTGATCAAATACCACCAAAAGAAAGCTTTGTGTGGGAAAAAAAGGATGCAAATTTCGTTTGGGTACAGCGTCACATGACTGCACAATTGTCAGCTAAAGCGACACAGTGCCAAATTGTAAAAAGTGCTCTTGTCAGGAAGGGGGTAAAATCTTCCGGGGCTGAATCGGTTAAATAAACTCCAATGATTCCAGAATCTAATATCTCACTAAAACAAAGTGTCATCATTATAAACTATCATTTCCACGGTGTCACTAATGATATTTAGACATTTGGTTTCCAGGCAACCACACCGTGTTTGCTTTCCATTAATGGTTCAGCAAGTGATCATAAACTGTATTTATTGCCATATCTGATGACATTAGAATTGTGAAACCTGGTCCTTTATCTTTTTATTTGAACTATGTCCAAGTCAGTCATTTGTTTCTGTTAATATCTAATGGACAAATACTATTATCTGGGACCATGCCTATACCCCAGGGCCTGGCTGGTGATTCCCTTTTTTTTATACTTTACCAGCACGGTCATTTACCTTGTTTTGTTTTCCACTGTTGATATTAAATCTTCTACTGGGCAGCATTTACTGTTATTATACAGATTGATATTTATAGACTGGTTTCCATTTTTTTAATTTAAAGTTCAATTTTCTAAAAAAAATAATACATGTAAACAGTAAACAATTTGCATGTATTATTTTTTTATTTAGGAGCCTGCAAATCTGCTGATTGACTGTAAGTATATCTGTCTACTTGTACCTCGTATGAGAAGGCAGGTAAATAATGACTGGACTACAAGCGACGATTTCACCTTGGTTGCATGATCAAGCACATACTGTGCGCCTTTTCCAAAGATGCACATTTTAAGAAGACTGTCAGCAAAAAAATTGCCAGTAGTGGGTCATTGCTTTAAAAAGGCCAGCTGGAAATGGAATGGAATTAGAAGAACTTGCTTCCAAAAAAATCATCTTTTGCAATTCATAAATAAACATTATTTACTAAGAAAACAAATGACAAACAACACAGAAATTTTAAAGCATTCAGACCGTAATTTTATAGCACTATTTTCTTTTGCATTGGACTGGTGACAAAAAGCAATCTAATGTCCCTAATAATCACTATCAACATTATCACCAGATGGCTGGTCCTGTTTTATGAGTGCTGGCTTCATAGTGTTTATGTTCATTTAAAAGATCATTTACTGGCCTCAGCTGCTGACATTGAACACTATTTGCAATTTGGCTCATTTACTGCTTTCTATAAAAAAAAAAAAAAAAAAGGTTTTGCCACAATGGAACTGTTAAGGTAACCCAAAGTAAAATTTACAAATGACAGCTGCTAAGATAAGGTCATTGGAAAGGATGATTTCTTGGTAGAGCTTGCATTTTTTATGTAATTAAATTTAAATGCAAAATAAAAAAATCAATATTCCATTTAGCATTGAAAATTGTATGAAACACTCAATATAGTTTTAACATATAATTTACATTTTAATGAACAAACATTTTATTTTCTGAACCAAATTCATTCTACATTTTAATGAAACACATTTTATTTTCTAAACCAAATTCATTCTACATTTTAATGGATAAACATTATATTTTTTAAACCAAATTCATTCTACATTTTAATGGACAAACATTTTATTTTCAAAACCAAACTAATTTTACTTCTTGAATTTTGGCCTGGATATATTAGAAAGGCAGATAGCCATTGCACTAATAATCTCCATTCTTGCAGCTTCACTTCTACTTAAAGGATCACCTTTAAAATAAATAAATAAATGCACATCATTTTGCAGGTAAAAAAAATGTCATTTATTATTTTTTTACTAGCCTAAAATCTTAAAAAAGGCTTTCCTGACGCCAACATGGCAGCATACTAGTGATAGAGCTCCGCCTCTTGACCGCTCCCTCAGGACCAGTGAATAGCATAAATATAAGGCCTAGGTAGGCCCCACCCCATTCTTCTTTTTTTCCTCATACCTCAACGCATCAGTGAAGAGTAAGCAGTACTATGTCCCCCCCTCTGCCTCTGTGCAGCATCCGGCTGGGTTCAAGCCTCTCCCAGTGCGAAGTCCCAGCGCTCAGGCTGCTAACATTCGCTAAAAAGCCTGGGAACCCCTTCTCTGGGTCTTATTGGGGTCCCTGCAGTGTTTCCTCTTTAGGAACGAAATCTGCTTTTAAAATTGATAACTGCAGCACTTGTGGAATATGGGGGGCCAGCTATGCTTTATCTCTCTCTTAGCCCCTTATGTCTCCTTCATGTCCTCCATTACCTTTCCCATTCCCTGCTGTCCTATGCAGGTGTTGCATGTGTGTGTATAGGTATGTATGTATGTATATGTGATATGGGTGTGTGTATATGTATATACACATATGTATATACACGTTTAAAAAAACGGATGTGTGGGTATGCATATGTGTGGGGGTGTATATAAATACATGTATGCATTGTAGGGGATCAGAGGGGTGAAAGGCCAGTTCAGTAAAATAAAAATGGCTTTATTCAGCAAAACAAACAGAAGAAAAAGACAGGCTTGTCTTGTCACACAGGTGCAGAGATAGGAAAGGTTCAGTCTATTTAACCAACAGGCTGATATATAGACAAAGTGCATGGCTCTAGTTTGAGATACAGTTTTTTTTATATGTTTTTACTCACCCAGCAAATTAATCCTTACATTGACTGCTGTGTGTCTCTCTCTCTCCAAACACACAACTCCTCTGACATCTTCAGCTCAGCCGACAGTAATCATGGCTGAAGATTCCTACCCTCTTTAATTAACCCTTTCCTAACCCGCCCCAGACTGACCCTATATGTGTGTGGGTATGTTTGTATATGTGTACATATGTAAGTATATGTAGATAAAAAAAAAAAGGAAAGTGGAATCCTTTCTCCTATATCTACACTTTTCAGCTATCCTCACCTCAGCTGGCCGTCCCATTTCTCCACAGATAAAGAGTCAGTTACCGCTCATATAAAGACCCTCAACAACTAGGGTGGGGACCACCATATTGGTAAGTTTTCAGGAAAAAGAGTGCCCTCTCATGCGGTTTGGCTTTGATTTGCTTCAGCCCCGCACGCCCACGCTATCAAGATGGCCGGGCCAAGGCAAGGCGGACGTTCTTCAGAGGAGCATAGCCCGGATGGCGCTCCCACTCAGGAGAAGAGCTCCAAGGAAGACGTCTTTGCTCCTCTTCCCCAGAGCCAGCGCCCCAGCAAGATGTCTGCAGGGCCTGTGGCGCAGTATCTATGCCTGGAAGGCTGGTGAGTAGACACTGCCTGGAGAAGTATGCAGCTAACAGGTAATGCCAAAATGTCTTTATTATTGATAAGAATGGCACAAGATTCTGTTTTGGACTTGCCTTAATTACCCGGAGCAACTGTTACACTTGTATTGGAGACTGTTGCCATAGGAGACAGCGTACTTGTTCACGTGCAGATGTGGCATCTTGCTGGATGCTTTTCCCCGCGTGGCTGTCCTGTAGTAGTCTGGGAGTCTGCCAGGTTGGCGTTGCACAGACACATTTGGGTGCCCCAAGGAGAGTAGTAATGTAATGCACAGAGCGCTCTAGTGGCCAAATTGCCCTTGCTGACATCATCACCTTTCAGTGAGGCCAAACAGCCACCTACAACAGCAACAGTTTTGTATATGACTATCTCGGTTACTTGGGGAGCCACAGCCAGGTCTGGGTAATATGTCCGGGTCTCAGGTGGACTGAAACCCTGACGCATGATTCAAAATCCGAACTGTCCGGGTGAATCCTGGACAGGTGGCACAGGTGTCTGGTGCCCATGAATCTACTTTGCAGAGGCTGCCTGCTGGCTAAGTGGGTGACAATTCTGTCTAGTAGCACTGGGGTTGCTGGTTCAATTCCCCAACATGCTAATACTTGTTTTGATGTTTATTTCTTCTCCCTGTGTGGGTTTCTCAACACAATCCAAAGACATGCTCTGCACCTACTATGCCTCACAACCCACTCTATGTGGAGGGATGTTGACAACTCATGGCTCTGGAGGTTCTCATTGGACTGAAGGGGGCCTGGGTCATTGTTACATTTATTACAGATGCAGCAGTCTGCTATTCAAAATATGGAGGCTGACCAGGAAGTCCCTCCTAGTTGCTTGTATAGCCACTGAAAGAGCACTTTGGCGGCTAGGGAGGCCATATGGTTGAGACCCTGGGCTGCGTATTGCTTCCTAGAAACAAAAGTGGGGAAGAATGAAGGGGGTTTGAGAAAAATGCCCGTATAAACAGGATCTCGAAATTGTATACTCTGAACAAGCTAATGGTCAACCTGCTCCTACATACTGTAGAATCTGCAGATGCCGGCAGACCAGCAATAACCAGCCCATGTGCTGGGGGAGTCTAATGGGAATGGTTTAGAAATTATCAACCAGCTGCTGCACCTGCAGGACTCTGAGGAGAGATTCAGGGTCTGCATCCCTTTAGATATGTTTTCCTATTAGAAGTGTATTGCCAAAAATTAGATTTTTTGTGACAGTGGATGCCGAGGGTCTGGCTTGTGTCTTGGTGCAGACTTCTGGGGGGATAAGTGAGCCAGTCACACATGTGCATGCCCAGACTCTTAAGGTAAGACCTAGAAGGCACGCTTCACTGGTTTCTGGACGGCATGTTGGATGAAGGTATCAGACACTCATGGTCACTTCGGGAGATTCCTCACTGCTCCTCTCTTTCACGAAGCTGCCAAGTCCACCACAACAGTGGGTGGACTGCTACATTGCTTACAGACACCTCAGACTCAAGAGGGTTTGCACGTTTTCTACCCAATCCTGTTTGGGGTTCGCAGGAGATGTTGGTTAGTGTCCAGTTGCAGATCGGAAGAGGTTGAACCCTGTGGGGCCCTTTTTGAGTTCTTTAAGACGGAGTCCATTAAACAGTATAACCACATGGCTGGAGGCTGTTGCTGGATCATCAGCCTCACACCTTAGAGGGAAAACAAAGCCAACTTTCTCCATCCCAATGGTTGGTGTACCCGGGGGTGCTCTGCTAGTTCCTCTGTTTTATTTCAATCAGAGGAAGTGGTGATAGTCAGGGATAGATTTCTGAGGATGAATACTTCCGCTTGTTTGATGGCTTCTCAGTGCCTGTCATCTGGGCACAACGTCATCATGCATATAGATGATTCCTGGGGTGCATGGGCACCTGTGCAAATTTCATCTAGAATTCTTAGTGCGAGGGAAGAAACAGGATAGAACACAGTTAATAAGTGTTACTCAGTATGAGTAGCGCTCAGCGGTGATGAAAAGAACTTAAGGATGTCTCGGTCCGTTAGGACCTTTTAGACTGGAGAATTGCTACAAATCATGTCTGCAAGACAGCCGGGTAGATGCATTGCGAGGGACTTTCGGTCAAGGCAATCGGAGCTTCCTAGCCAAGGAAGATAATCTTGAATGCGCTGTGGGTTCAAACAGCCCTTTTATGCACTTTGGCCTTACTACACAGAGTCAAGGAGGACCAATCTCCCTGTAGTTTAGCAACAGGGCAGCAGTCGCCTATATTCAGCTCCAGTATGAAACTCTGCAGCAATATGCTATTGGGAGAGGTGAAACCCATAACACCTGGGGCAGATCACCAGCAACATTTCAGGAAGCAGTTTACCTCCCAGGATATTTTTCTTTTGAACGAATACAAGCTTCCCAGAGCACGAGTGGGTCTACACAGGGCCGGTGCTACCACTAGGCAAACTAGGCAGCCGCCTAGGGCGCACTGCTGCCTAGGGGCGCTTGGCCACTGGTTTCCCTCCGCGTCTGCATGCTCTGCAGGCTGCAGAATACAACTAAGTCTGACCGGTAGTGTAATTAGAAGTGCTGCACTGTAGCCAGCGCTAGAGGAAGCAGAGCCAATGCTTTCTGTATAGCGCCGCCTTCTGTCACATAGACAGTGTAAAGGGGGGTGAGCTGATGGTGGTGAAAAAATTAGGTTTTGCCTAGGGTGTCAAAAACCCTTGCACCACCCCTGGGTCTACATCCAAGGTCTTCTCTAAGCTGGCCCACAGGTGGGGCCTACCACAGACAGACCTCCTCAGGCCTCCTCCAAGGCGCAAGGGGCAGATGCTCTGGTCTCTCCCTGGGTCTGCAATCTAACCTATATATTTTCCCCAACATTTCCCGTAACTGAGATTTCCCTTGAGGCTGTCAAGGGAGAACATATTTGTCATAGCCAGTTCTCCATATTGACCAGGAGGCCCTCGGTTTTCCCTGGTCATTCATGGACCCGGGCCGCCGCGTGGATCGCATCCCGCCGGTGACAGAGCAGCGCCTGCGGTCAGAGGAGCTGACCGGGGGGCTGCAGGACAGAGAACGCCGGGGATGGATGGGACACCCGGAGCGCTCGGCGTTACAGCTATATTGGCAATAACACATTTGAAAGGACCAAGAATCCTTCAGTTTGCACAACTTTTGAGGGCAGTCGTGAGGAGTCAGTCACCAAGGAAGAAAAGATCTATTGCAGTTGCTGGATCTCGTATCAGTTTATCCATTTAGCCATCACTTACAAAGCAGTATCAATCACAAAAACTGAAGCAGAAGGTTATCAGAGATTCAAGCTCTTGGAGCTTCAAAGTAAAATAAATAAATAAATAAAATAAAGAAAAAATTATATATAATATATACCTTTATTTCCAGAAAGAGTAGAGTTGGATCTTGTAGATCATTCTGCATCAAACATAGCAACAGACTGCTATTTAACAGACAGCTGGACATTGCCTAACTTTCCAGAACATCACACAGGAAAGTCACACGTACTGTTTGTTTTCAGAATCTCTCCACAATTGTCCCTTTTAGGTCATCTAAATAAACCTTTTGTCATTCCAGTTTGGTATCATCAAGGGAATGAGGTTACTGCCTGGATCCTAGCAGGCTTGGTTGTGTATAGGATAGAGGTCATAGGCCTCCGTCAGGGGTGCCAGATCACTCTACCAGAGCGGTTAAAGCCTCATAGGCAACACATTCAAGAGAATCTATGGTGTCCATCTGTACAGGGGTACACGGTCGCTCCAACATTCCTACTCAAACTTGACGGAATAGACCCGGGGGCCTTGTGGTGCACCAGTAATTGGACCAGGTACCAATCAATGGTGCGCTGGCCCTATAAGTTAAAGCAGAGTCGTGCGCGCGCGCCTTAGGGAGCGGGGACGCGTGCGCCGGGAAGGAGCAGACGCGGACAGGTGAGAGGAACGGGATGCGATCACCGGGCGGACCCGGGCCGCCGCGTGGATCGCATCCCGCCGGTGACAGAGCAGCGCCTGCGGTCAGAGGAGCTGACCGGGGCGCTGCAGGACAGAGAACGCCGGGGATGGATGGGACACCCGGAGCGCTCTGCGTTACAGTACCCCCCCTTTGGTCTCCCCCTCTTCTTGGGTCTCCTCCTGGAGCCCAAGAACCTAAGGATGAGGTCCTTGTCTATGATGTTACTCTCAGGTTCCCAGGACCTCTCCTCAGGACCACAATTCTTCCAGTCAACAAGATAGAACCGCTTACCTCGGACGGTTCTAGAGGCGAGGATCTCTTTAACGGAGAAGATGTCGGAGGAGCCGGTGACAGGAGCAGGAACAGTGACCTTGGGGGAAAAGTGATTAAAGATAAAGGGTTTGAGGAGGGAAACATGGAAAGAGTTGGGGATGCGGAGAGAAGAAGGAAGATGCAGTTTGTAGGACACGGAATTAATCCGAGCCTTGACCTTGAATGGACCAAGGTAGCGGGGACCCAACTTGTAACTGGGGATACGGAACCTAATGTACCTGGAGGAGAGCCACACCTTATCACCAGGGGAGAAGACAGGAGGAGGTCTTCTTTTACTGTCAGCATGTTTCTTCATGCGAGAAGAGGCCAGGGCAAGCGACTTTTGGGTCTCTTTCCAGATGGACGACAGCTCTTGGGTGACTTTGTCTACAGCAGGGACTCCGGAAGAAGTGGGGATGGGTAGGGGGGGAAGAGGATGACGGCCGTATACTACAAAGAAGGGTGATTTTGAGGAGGACTCAGACTCTTTCAGGTTGTAAGAAAATTCGGCCCAGGGCAGGAGGTCAGCCCAGTCGTCATGACGAGCAGAGACAAAGTGTCGCAGGTAGGCCCCAAGGATTTGGTTGACTCTCTCCACTTGTCTATTGGACTGCGGATGGTAGGCAGAGGAGAAGTCCAGTTTGACTTTCAATTGACTGCAGAGAGCTCTCCAGAACTTAGACACGAACTGAACGCCTCTATCCGAGACGATGTGAGATAGAAGTCCATGAAGACGAAAGATCTGGAGGAAGAAATGTTTTGCAAGTACAGGTGCAGAAGGGAGACCTGGAAGCGGGACAAAATGTGCCATTTTGGAGAAACGATCAACGACCACCCATATGGCTGTATGGCTGTGGGAAGGAGGAAGGTCCGTGATGAAGTCCATTGCTATGTGAGACCAAGGTCGTTCAGGCACAGGCAGAGGATGAAGAAGACCAGCAGGCTTTTGGTGAGGGGTCTTATCTCGAGCACATATAGTACAGGCCTGTACAAAGTCCGTCACATCCTTTTTTAAGGAGGGCCACCAGTAATACCTGGAAATCAGTTGGGAGGACTTCTTGACTCCAGGATGACCAGCCAGATGAGAGGAGTGACCCCATTTGAGGATCTGAAGACGAAGACGTGGAGGGACAAAGGTCTTCCCAGGAGGAACTTGCACCAAGGAGGCAGGAGCTGAAGAGATCAGACACTCAGGAGGTACAATGTGTTGTACAGGAGACTCAGACTCTGAAGCATCGGTGGAACGTGATAGGGCGTCAGCCCTGACATTCTTGTCCGCAGAACGGAAATGGATCACAAAGTTGAAGCGGGTAGCGATTTTTTACAGTGATCTTATTAAGACCACGATAGTCAATGCAGGGACGTAAGGACCCGTCCTTTTTGGCGACAAAGAAGAATCCTGCTCCAGCAGGGGAAGAAGACTTGCGGATGAAACCTCTTTTGAGGTTCTCCTGGATGTACTCCGTCATAGCTTGTGTCTCGGGATGGAGAGAGGGTAGATCCTGCCACGGGGCGGAGTGGTCCCAGGAAGAAGATCAATAGGGCAGTCATAGGGTCTATGTGGCGGCAAGACCTCAGCTTGTTTTTTGCAAAACACATCAGCAAAGTCCCGGTAAGGCTTGGGAAGACTAGGCAGAGAAGTAGCGATGGAAACTTGGTTAGTGGGCACCGCTTTGAGGCAATGCCTGTGGCAGGAAGGACCCCAACTTTTGATGTCCCCAGAGGCCCAGTCGAGGGTAGGAGAATGTAGCTGGAGCCAGGGTAGGCCCAATAGGATCTCAGAGATACAGTTGGGTAACACAAAAAAGTCAATTTTTTCATGATGGAGAACTCCAATTTTCATGAGCAGAGGTTCGGTGCGGTAACGCACGATACAGTTCAAATTTTGTCCATTTACAGAGGTGATGAAAAATGGCTTGACAAGACGGATGACTGGAACATTAAATTTGTTGATGAGTGATGCTTCAATGAAGTTTCCTGCTGAACCAGAGTCCAGAAAGGCCACAGCGGAGAAAGAGGACTTCTTGGGCAAAGAAATCCTCACAGGAACAGTCAGACGAGGAGAGGAAGAATCCACACCTAGCAACGCCTCTCCCACGTTAGCTAGGTGCGAGCGTTTCCCTGACGCTGAGGGCGGATAGAGCAATCCTTTAAAAAATGGTCAGGACTGGCGCAATACAGAAACAGATTATGGTCTCGGCGGCGAGTCCTCTCTTATGTGGTCAGGCGTGACCGATCCACTTGGATAGCCTCCTCAGCGGGAGGCACCGGAACGGGTTGCAGAGGATTCTGGAAGAGAGGTGCCAGGCGAGGAAACCGCCTGGTGCGAACAAAGTCCTTTTCCTGGCGTAGCTCTAGGCGTCTATAACGCATGTCAATGCGGGTGGCCAGCTGGATGAGTTCAGACAGGGTAGCAGGAATTTCTCGTGCGGCCAGCACATCTTTGACGTGACTGGATAGGCCTTTTTTAAAGGTCGCGCAGAGGGCCTCATTGTTCCAAGAGAGTTCAGATGCCAGGGTGCGGAACTGAATGGCGTAATCGCCCACTGAAGAATTCCCCTGGACAAGGTTCAGAAGAGCCGTCTCGGCTGAGGAAGCCCGGGCTGGCTCCTCGAAGACACTGCGAACTTCTGAAAAGAAAGCTTGAACTGTAGCTGTGGCAGGATCGTCACGGTCCCAAAGCAGTGTAGCCCAGACTAGGGCCTTGCCAGATAGCAGGCTAACCACGAACGCCACCTTTGAACGTTCTGTGGGGAACTGGTCCGACAACATCTCCAGATGGAGGGAACACTGGGATAGGAACCCTCGACACAGCTTGGGGTCCCCATTGAACTTGTCAGGAAGAGACAGGCGGACTCTAGCAGCAGCAACTCGTGGTGGAGGAGATGCAGGAGCTGGCGGTGGAGATGGCAGAAGCTGCTGTAGCACTTGCAGTCAACTGCGCCAATTGCTGTCCCTGTTGAGCGACCACCGTGGTCAGATCCGAGATGCTTGGCAGTGGGACCTCAGCGGGATCCATGGCCGGATCTACTGTCACGATCCAGGTATGCAGGGGCACAGGAGGTGGATCCCCTATGCCAGTGAGGCGATTGCACGGGTTGTATTGGAGGACCGGTTCTAATGTTGCTACTGGTTTTCACCAGAGCCCGCCGCAAAGCGGGATGGACTTGCAGCGGCGGTAGCAACCAGGTCGTGTCCTCCAATAGCAACTCAACCTCACTGGCAGCTGAGACAGGCGTGGTACACAGGGATTAAGCAGAGGCGAGGTCATATGTAGCAGAAGGTCAAGGCAGGCAGCAATGGTTCGTAGTCAGGGGCAACAGCAGAGATCTGGATACACAGGCAAGGGCAAACACTAAACGCTTTCACTGGGCACAAAGGCAACACAAGATCCGGCGAGGACAGGAAGGAGAAGTGGGTTTTTATGGGATTCTGGTGCACCAGTAATTGGACCAGGTACCAATCAATGGTGCGCTGGCCCTATAAGTTAAAGCAGAGTCGTGCGCGCGCGCCTTAGGGAGCGGGGACGCGTGCGCCGGGAAGGAGCAGACGCGGACAGGTGAGAGGAACGGGATGCGATCCCCGGGCGGACCCGGGCCGCCGCGTGGATCGCATCCCGCTGGTGACAGAGCAGCGCCTGCGGTCAGAGGAGCTGACCGGGGCGCTGCAGGACAGAGAACGCCGGGGATGGATGGGACACCCGGAGCGCTCGGCGTTACAGCTATATTGGCAATAACACATTTGAAAGGACCAAGAATCCTTCAGTTTGCACAACTTTTGAGGGCAGTCGTGAGGAGTCAGTCACCAAGGAAGAAAAGATCTATTGCAGTTGCTGGATCTCGTATCAGTTTATCCATTTAGCCATCACTTACAAAGCAGTATCAATCACAAAAACTGAAGCAGAAGGTTATCAGAGATTCAAGCTCTTGGAGCTTCAAAGTAAAATAAATAAATAAATAAAATAAAGAAAAAATTATATATAATATATACCTTTATTTCCAGAAAGAGTAGAGTTGGATCTTGTAGATCATTCTGCATCAAACATAGCAACAGACTGCTATTTAACAGACAGCTGGACATTGCCTAACTTTCCAGAACATCACACAGGAAAGTCACACGTACTGTTTGTTTTCAGAATCTCTCCACAATTGTCCCTTTTAGGTCATCTAAATAAACCTTTTGTCATTCCAGTTTGGTATCATCAAGGGAATGAGGTTACTGCCTGGATCCTAGCAGGCTTGGTTATGTATAGGATAGAGGTCATAGGCCTCCGTCAGGGGTGCCAGATCACTCTACCAGAGCGGTTAAAGCCTCATAGGCAACACATTCAAGAGAATCTATGGTGTCCATCTGTACAGGGGTACACGGTCGCTCCAACATTCCTACTCAAACTTGACGGAATAGACCCGGGGGCCTTGTCATCAGGGAACTTTGTAGGAAGGACTATTCAGTCCTCTGTCTCATCCTAATTAGAAGATTGGTTTGACAAGTAGATCCCACCCTGTCAGCTAGTGATTTATCACTAGTATGCTGCCATGTTGGCGTCAGGAAAATGGAAAATTGTATCAAATACTTAACGTAATTTTCCTTTCCTGATGCCAAACCATGGCAGCATATGGTCCCACCCTTATACGTTTCGGTATGTAGCTAATTACAGAGAATGGGGTGGGGCCTAACTAGGCCTTATATTTATGCTATTCACTGGTCCTGAGGGAGTGGTCAAGAGGCGGAGCTCTATCACTAGTATGCTGCCATGGTTTGGTAAAAATTACGGTAAGTATTTGATACAATTTTCCATTTTACTAGCCTAAAAAAACAGTGCACCTGAGATCAGCAAATTGCTGATGAAATGCATGGCTGTTGCAGACTTGTCAGTGTATCTGTGTGCTTGTACCTCGTATGGGCAAGCAGATACACTCTGACAGGAATAGAGAATGAACTACCAAGTACTCAACAGCATTGTGGTAGTTCATTGAGAACTGCAAGCTGACAGTCGCAAAGGCTGTCGGGACTTGTAGTTTTACATTCACAGATTCCTGTGAATGAATGACTTGGCCGGGCCGGAAGAGCCCTGCATGGCTACATTTAAAAAAAATTGTGAAAGCAAGTGGGTGGAGAAGATCCCACGCTAGCTGTCACTCTATGCAGCAGAGCAGGCAGCAGTCTTACAGTTGGAACATGTTACGTGTTCCACCCAAAAAACAGGTGGAACATGTAACTTGTTCTCAAAGGTGAACTTATCCTTTAATAAATTCAGTAGGGTCTAAATATGACTGTGCAGTTTAAGCAACAGTTGAGTTTTATCACACTGTCCAGTTGAGTAAACCCCTCTGACCTGGCCACAAAAGTCCCCTCTTTCTCCGCAGAACAAGTATGCATGAGGACACTTCAATACAGGGCACTTAAAACACCTTCCTGCCCAGACCAATTTTGAGCTTTCAGCGCTGTCACACTTTGAATGAAATTTGCGCGTTCATGCAACACTGTACCCAAATGAAATTTTTATCATTTTTTTCCCCACAAATAGAGCATTCTTTTGGTGGTATTTGAAACACCTCTGCGGTTTTTATTTTCTGCTAAACAAATAAAAAAAGACCGAAAATTTTGAAAAAAATTATGTTTTTTTTTTAATTCAGTTTCAAAACTTTGTAAATAAGTACGATTTTCTCCTTCTCTGATGGGCACTGATAGTCTGCACTGATGGGCACTGATAGGTCCGCACTGTTGGGCACTGATATGTCTGCACTGATGGGCACCGAATAGGTGGCACCAATGAAGTGGCACTGAGGTGGCATTGATGGGCACTGATAGGCGGCACTGATGGGCGACACGGATGGGCACTGATGGGCGACACGGATGGCACTGATGGGTGGCACAAATTGGCACTGATGGGTGGCACGGATTGGCATGGATAGGCGGCTCGGATTGGCATGGATAGGCGGCAAGGATGGGCATGGGTAGGCGGCACAGATGGGCACTGCTTAGGCGGCACAGATGGGCACTGATAGGCGGCCTGGATGGGCACTGATAGGCGGCACGGATGGGCACTGATAGGTGGCACGGCTAGGCACTGATAGGTGGCACGGATAGGCACTGATAGGCGGCTTTGTTTTTTACTGATGGATGCCAATCAGTGCCAAACAATAATGCATGCCAATCAGTGATGCCCATTGTGGGCACTGATTGGCATCAAATGTGGGCACTGATTGGCATCCTTTGGTGGCACTGTGTGTCATCACTGGTGGTCTAGGGTGGCATCCCTTTTGATGGGCATCCCTGGTGGTCTGGTGGCGTCACCTGGTGGTCCAGTGTGGGCATCCTCGAGGTGGCTGCGCTGATAATCGATCAGCACAGACCCCCCCTGTCAGTGGCACAGCCGATCGGCTCTCCTCAAATCGCGTCTGACAGACGCGAGTGAGGAAAAGCCGATTACCGGCTTTTCCTATTTACACTGTGATCAGCCGTGATTGGACACGGCTGATCACGTGGTAAAGAGTCTCCGTCGGAGACTCTTTACCAAGATCGTAGTTGCGGGGTGGCAGGCTGGCACCCCGCAACAACGATCGCCGCGATGCGCGCCCCCGGGGGGCGCGCAGCGGCTCAAAATCCTGAGGACGTCATATGACGCCCTGTCAGGATTTTACATCCACTTTGCCGCCGTCATTGGACAATGGGCGGGCGGCAAGTGGTTATTATCTTCAGCTTCTCCTTGATCCTGTGTTCCTGTGTATCCTGCTTGAACTTCTGTTATTGACCCGGCTTGCTCTGACCTGTGATTCTGATCTCCTGATTTACCCTTGGGTTGTACTTCTGACTTCTCTCTGGCTTGCTCCACTGTGTCTGACCTTGGCTTGACTTATCGACTCTGCTACAGATCCATCTTCCTGTGTATGATCCTGGCTATCCAATCTCATCATCTGAACTGATCTTACCATGTATGACCCCCGGCCTGGCTCTAGTTTTTATCTCTGGTTGCTACTCTGTCAAGCTTACCTGGTACTCCGCAAGCACGCCAGCTTTACAGTTCATCCAGCCTGTTCCTGCTACATCATGGTGTCCAGCTCATCTCATCTCAGTACCTGGCAAACCGTACTTCTCTTGGCACTCGTGTTAGTTCTGTAGGGCAGCAGCGGGTGACGTCATGCGTAGCTCCTCCCCCGTACATGCCCTCTCAGTATCTCGGCCTCACACCGGGTATGTGACACTTGGTTCAACAGCTCTCATGATTGGCTGGCAACCTTTCAAGGGTATTCCCTTTATCGCAGGGATAGAGAGAGTAAAAAAGTGTGAGGGGTATGCCTGTATATCAAGAATAATGTACAAGTGAATGTGAGAGATGACATCACTAAGGGAGCTAGGGAGGAGGTGGAATCCTTATAAGTAGAGCTCCAAAGGGTTGAAGCTAAGGGGAAAATAATACTGGGAGTATGCTATAGGCCCCCTAACCTGAGGGAGGAGGGGAAGGCGGACTTCCTATCACAATTTGGATTAACAGCAATGGATGGGAAGTGTTATCGTAATAGGGGATTTTAATTATCCAGACATAGACTGGGCAGAGAAAACCACGCATTCGTCTAATGCCGCGCACGCGATTGGACTTTCCGACGGGACATGTTGGATGGGAGCTTGTTGGCTGAAAGTCCGACCATGTGTATGCTCCATCGAACATTTGTTGTCGGACTTTCCACCAACATATGTTGGCTAGCAGGTTCTCAAATTTTCCTTCAACAAAACTTTGTTGTCGGACTTTCCACACACAAGTCCGTCACACAAAAGTTCACGCATGCTCGGAATCAAGTACAAGCTGGAAGCGATCGATCTTGTAAAACTAGCGTTCGTAATGGAGATATCACATTCGTGACGTGGCAAATTATTAAATCTCTCAATGTAGTGCATTCTCTTCTTCTTTATAATGCTATAATAATGAAGTTGCTTTGCTGCTGATATTCACAGGGTTCAGCCAAATGTATTTTTTTTTATTTCTAATGATCTCCAGAATAATATTTTTTTTGTTGTTTTTTTTTCTAGTGATCTCCAGAATAATCTATTTTTTTTCTTTTTTTTATAGTGATCGTCATATTATTATTTTTTTTCTCATGATCTCCATAATAATCTATTTTAATTTTTCTAGTGATCACCATAATAAGTAGTCTTTTCATTTTGTGTGTCAAGTTACCACAACACCATTATTATCTTGTATTTTTTAACCTCAAAGATACAACTATGTTGGTGTCCCTTGTTAATTTGATATTGTATTTTTGAAATGTACCTGCCTACTCACAAACAAACTGTCCTTTTTGAAGAAAAACACATAGCCAAGTATTTGTCAAAACAAAAATTTAAAATGTAATAGGGAGCACAAGGTCATAACAAAATAAAGAGGAAAGCAACACTGGAGAAACAGTTGGAATTGGTGAAGCCTTTGTACCCCAGGGCAGACATCAATTATTTGCCTGTCAAAATTGTTAACCTGAGGAGTCCATTCAATAGGGAGCACAATACGGTCCAGGACTCCTAGAGATTGGGAGCAGCAGCAGATGACATATATGTCCCGAGGCTATGGTCTTACCACAGCCTGCGTTTTTTGCCAGACCACACCAAACCCAGGCCATCACTCTCAACACTTCCTTCCACGCTTCCTTCCATGCTGCTGTTGTGGGTGGGGTGGCTGTGGTGTTGGTGGAAGTGGTGGAGGAGCATGGTCCAACTCACGGAGGTGTATTTGAGGTGTGAGTTTGCCCCTCATTCCTTTGTTTAGGGCCTTCAGAATAATGCAACCCCAATACAGCTAGGGTGTGCAAAATTACAGAAAGAAATAAATAAATTGAATTCAATAACAACCAGAACAGATAAAAAACAGATAAAAAAAGGGAAATAAATACACCATCAGGATCATTGAGGTCATATGCGTCTCCCAAAAAGATATGTATTATTATTGCTGAGGGGGTGGTTACGTGTCACTAATAAAGCAATTAATGTCAAGCTCTACATTCAAACCTCTAGGGGCGAGTACGTCAGTCAGAAAAATCCATTTAGTTTCTTTTTTAGACAGTTCCCTTACCCTATGTATGCCCCTCCAATGAGGTTGAAGGTGTTCAATACCCCAAAATTCCAGTCCTCTGGGATCACTATCGTGTTTTAATTTAAAATGTAAGGACACGTTGTGGTCTTTGTAACCTAATTTGATATTCTTGATATGCTCGGCTATTCTTATACGTAAAAGCCTTTTTGTACGGCCAATATACATTAGGCCACAAGGACATTTTAATGCATATACCACAAACATTGTGTTGCACGTGATAAATTGTTCAATGTCAAAAGATGTGTGGTTTGCTGTTGCTTCAAATTTATCGAGTGCCCTTATAGGTTTCCCCACTTCCCTACAGGCCTTACACTTACGACAGGCATAGAAACCTTTCTTATCCCAGAAGGACAATGGTTTTTTTGGGGGGTCAATGATTTTTTTGACCACTCTATCACCGAAACTGGTCGCCTTCCTATAGATGAATTGGGGGGTATCAGGTAAAGCTGTGGTAAGTTTCTTGTCTAATAATAACACATGCCAATGTTTCTTGAAAATGGTTTCTACTTCTTTGTACTGTTCGTGGTATCCAGAGATGAACGACCATTCTTTCGTGTTTCTTTTGTGGATGGTAGTGGTTGGCTGGATTAACGTTTTTTCTTCTAAAATGGTGGCTCTAGGTATTGCACCTACTTCTTCAACAATCTTCATTAATTTGATCGGGTCATAGCCACGATTCTCAAATCTGTCTGTTAAAATTTTCGATTGGCAAGCAAAGTTGGTATCCTCTGAGCAATTCCTCCTTACCCTCATTATCTGGCCCTTTGGTATGTTTCTTATTAAATTTGGGTCAAGGTACTTCATTCTTACATTATCATGCATTTCTGATTAATTTTTAACTTTGTGGAACCAAATTGGTAATACTGTTTCTTTTTTTTGAAAATTGTTGTTTAGTTTTTCAAATTGTGTCAATAATCTTCTTCTATTTTTTGATAAAATTTATATTTTGTTTAAAAATATTAATGTCCAATCAACCTCCTAAAAAATTAACTTAAAATCATATACTGTTACTTAAAAAAATGTGTACCCTTGATAAAATAAATCATATTGAAAAAATTTTCCCTGTTTAGATGAATATTCGCTCCAAATAATTATTATAAAAAATCACATTTTTAAAAATTGGTTAAAAATCCTACATTTAGAACAGAAGAATCTAAATTCGTAAAGCAGTTCGCCAGAGCAATTCTTTCTCTTCGAGAAATTGGAAGGCTCGATCGTAAAAGCTCTTTGCATAGAAATCTTCTAAAATTCATTACAATCATACTTTACATGTATTGGGGTTTTAGGTTTCCATGCTTAGGCAATAGCTGGACGCTGTCTTGATGTTGTAGGGGGTCCTTCGCTTACTAGAATTCTCGATCCTGATTCTCTTTCCTTCAAACCTAAATAGATCATACTTCTTTTGATTTGTCACGTTGACATTCAGCATAGTGTTATGCTTAGTTTGTTTACTCTTTAGTAGCCATTCTCTCCTTTTGCTGGGCAGTCCTTGTTCAGCCTGAATTCCTTGTTCTTTTCGGGTTAATGTCGTTATTTTAACTGATCTCAATACTTGTGAATTTATGGTGGTGGTATCTTGATTCGTAATATTTTTTTAGTTGATTTATGGTTTACGTTGATTATTATGTTTTTGACAATTTCCATTTGATAATTACTTTATTATTACTTTAAATTTAAATGTCTTATCGACTTTTCTTTTTTTATCCGTGTTGCCCAATTTCTCTTTGGTTGGATTCTCCGATCTCGTAAGGATTTCTTTTTTGTCCCTGTATCTAGGCTTGTTAATTGAATTTGCTGGGTTTGACCCTATGGTGGGGTTGATTGTTGTATCCTTGTGCGGTCCCGACCTTTCCTCCGCCTGCAAAAGTTTTGGTGGTAGGTTAGCTTTTATAGGTGAAACTGGTTGGTCCAGGTAAGGTTTCCTCTGTTGGGTTTCCTGGTTTTTCTTCCCCTTCTATGGGGTCGTGACGGGGGTGTGGTTTGTTTTCCTTTGGTCCTCTCCTGTTGTGCTGGTTTCCAATTGAGTCGGTGACTTTTTATTTCTTTTCTTTGAAATTGGTTGTTGTGAATATTTCTTATTTGGTTTATCTTTATTCTTATTTTGATTCTTCTTTTTTGAGTGTTTATGTGATTTTTTTCTTTTTATTCCAATTGTTGGTTTCCAATTTGAAGTTGTTGTTTTTTTGATTTATTTTTTTTCACTTAAATCCTTTTTTCTTTAAAATCAACCTCTTGGATCATCTAATAATCGTTGTGTTTCAGTTTTATATTCAACTTATATTGTCTAAATTCCTGTTGACTTAATATTTGGGGATTTCCATTTTTAATTCTTATTTTTATTGAATGTAGTTAGCAATCAAAATTAATCAATCGTTTGTAATCAACCTTGAAGAATTTCTAAATCAGAATATAATTTTGTATTGTCTTAATTCACAATTCTATATTCAGGAATAGTAAATCTTATTATATTAGTATAAAATATCAGCAAGAGTCACATAAATTATTGAGACGGTACACTAAGAAATTTCAAAATATGACGTTGAATCTAACTATATAAGTTGTAAAATATAATCAGGATAATTATAAATATAATACTAATAATTATAGGTTAGTGATAAATAATAGAAGGATATTTATAAAATATAAAGTCATAATTAAAGGTCAATAATAAAAATAAATAAATATATAAAAAATATAAATAATGTTAATCATATAATAAAAAAAATGAAATATTGAAATTGTCCAAATTATCACCAAATGGTTAACCATATAAAATACTTAGTAATCACCAGTAAAAGTTAGGGCATGTAAAATTAATAAGCTGATGTATATTCAGAAGTCCCGTTTCTAACATGCTATAAAGTAATAATACAATTTGGACAATTTCAAACATAATAAAATTATAAATAAACCTTTCCAAATTCAAAAAACCAATTAAGAAAGTAATAGAAGCAATCTAGTAGCTCCACTTAAACATTATAAGCGTGATATAAAATACTTTCACGTGCCAGTGACTGCAATCTTGTTCAAAACCCCTGTCCTTGAACTACATTTCGCCGATAAAGAACCTTTCTATGTAAATTCTGGCAATCTGGGAGTAAGCACTTATGGAATCTCGCCTGTGCCTCATATCCGTACACCAACTATTGCAAAGGAATTAAACTAAAAAACCAGTTAAGGTAAGAGTGTTCCATAGCTACTTTTAAAAATTTAAGATTCATGGGGTACTATAACCCTTACCATTTGTGCAGTAACAATATTCAAAGGTTCACAAAGGTGCTGGATAGATATAGTATCAGTTATATAAATATAATGTTTTAATACTTGTATTATATTAAAGATAATGACTGGTTCAATTTAAAAATGTAAAATACACACCAGCATCATTAAATTAAACTAACATAACCCAAAAACCATAAAATAATAAAAATAAAAATATGAAAATTGAAATTCACTGATCATGTAATCATTTAAAATATGTTAAACCATGGTTGTATATTAAAATATTAAAAATATTAAAAAAATCATAAATAAAAATAAAATAATAAATAAAAGAATTTCTCATGTAATCAACGAAAAGCATAGAAATGAAAAGATTTAAAAAGATTAAAAATTAATATTAAAAAATCTATGTGGAAAACAAATGCTAGGGTGTGCAAAATTACAGAAAGAATAAATAAATTGAATCAATAACAACCAGAACAGATAAAAAACAGATAAAAAAAAATAAATAATACCATCTGGTCATGAGGTCATATGTTACCAAAGTATGTAGATAAAATTAAGTGTGTTATGTCACTAATAAAAATAATAAGTCAATTAAACCTAGCGGTAGTCATCAGAAAAATCCATTTATTTTTTAGAGTCCTTACCCTATTAATCCTCAATAGGTAAGGTGTTCATACCAAAATTCCATCTTGACTATCTGTTTTATTTAAAATGTAGGACATTGGTCTGTACAATTATTTGAATGCGGTATTTATGTAAAGCTTTGACGGCCATTATAGCACAAGGTTTAATGCATTCACAATTTCACTGATAAATTGTCAATTCAAAAATGGTTTGTTTGCTCAAATTGAGTGCTTATATTTCCCCTTCCACAGGCTCCTTCCCATAGAATTTCTATCCAGAAGGAATGTTTTTTGGGTCTATTTTTGACATCTTCAGAACTGGTCGCCTTCTATAGTGATTGGGGATGGTAAATGTGGTAAGTTTCTTTCTAAAATAACACATGCCATTTTCTTGAAAATTCATTTTGTATGTCTGGTATCCAAATGAACGCTTTTTCGTGTTTTTTTTGTGGTAGTGTGCTGATTAACGTTTTTCTTTAAAGGGGTGATGCACTATTTTAAAATCTTCATATTTGATCGGGTCAACCATTCAATTGTTGTTAAAATTGTGCAAGCAAGTGTTCCTCTAATTCCTCTTACCTATTACTGGCCTTTGGTTTACATAAAGGGTATACACTATTGGTAAATAATTTCAGTTTTGAGAAACTTTCTGGTAGTTCATAATGTGCAATCATTCTCTTATTACTTTGATTTAACGATATACTGTTTGTTAAGGTAAAAAGTTCCAATACTTGACTGCCAGATAAAATCATAAAAAACGTGTAACTAGTTCTCCTTGACTTAATAGGCCCCCATCTGCGAATAATCGATAGGAATTTCGCACCCAGAGCCTCTTTGCTGAGTAAATTGCCCAAATATATGATTAACAAAATCAGAGTAAAACACTGGTCAATGTAATTTCTCTTCTGAGGCCATTCGGGCCAGAGGGTCATCGTGCGTATCGGTAGAGGTACTCCATGCTAGGGTCATTTCTTTCGATCCACTTTGGGCAATTGAGAATTTGTGTCACTATTAAGCTAGTGTTCACACTTTTGATTTGTAGTTCCCATCGTGAATCATCATCTATTGCATGTCTTCTGGTTTGTTGGTCCTTCCTTTGAGTGTAGGTGTATTTGCTGCCTGGGACAGTACTTTCCTTTCGTAAACCCTTATTCGTCATGTCGATATCTCTCCATATTCTGTTCAGTTTGGATCCCTTTGTGCATAGGGATCAGCTAATTTCTATATTGATTGTGGTATACTTGATGATTACTCCCCTTTGCAGGGTTGATTATTCTTTTTCCAACCAGTTCTTTTCTATTTGTTTCTCTTTTGGTTGAGTTAACCTGTAGACAACCCTTTGAACATTTTGGTCGGGTATTGGGTTATTCGTTTTTCATCCCTAGATGTTGGACTTTCTGGGTGGTATGGATACTGTGTACTCTTAGGATCCCGTCAAATTTTTGATCTTGTATTTTGGCGTCGATATAAAGTGATTTGTTAATGTTTTTGACCATTTTAGGCGAGTTTGATATTAGTCTTTCCGTTTATTGGTAATCCTCTCTCCGACCTCGTTTTTTGAGTTCGGCGTGATCACGTATTCTTGGGTGAATTGGTCCTCCCTCAGGGGTATGGGGTTCCTCTTCGTTGAGGGTCCTTTTTCCTGATTTTGTTCTCTTATGTTCCTGGAGTTGTTCATATGGTGTGTAGCGTCTATTGAATCGACTTTGCGGGGGTACCACCTCTGTTTCTCTGCCTGTCTAAAAGGCGGGTCGGGTAAGGTTTAGTCATTGATATATATGTACTGTTATCACTAGCATACTTGTTCTGCGATTGTGATGTATCTCGTTTTTTCCTTCCCTTGTCTTCCTTAATGGAGTATACGGGGGGGGATGTATTAGGAATTTCGATTCATGTTTCCAGTGTGTTGGGTCGGTTTAACTTCGTCTGGTGTAGGGGAATTTTTCTCTGTTTATTCCTGTAGCTCTGTGCATGGATTTTGTGCAAGTTAATTGATATTTGAATCTTCAAATCCTTAGGAATTACTTTTTCTTGATTTCTTTATTATTTCTGACTTCTTTTTACTTGTGTTGAACACAATGTGCATTCTGAATAGGACTGATTAATCATGATCTGATACAGTTTGCATTGTTTTTTTCATTAAAATCAACTGCTATTTGTCACCATAAAAAATCAACATGTGTGATCGACAAGTCTTGGAAGAGTCCTCAAACCTTAATAATATTTATTTTATAATTGTAGTGTAAGATATACAATTGACCTTTTTAAGATCTAGTGAATACCATTGTAATAATTGTGATGATATAAAATAGAATTCATGTCTATTTGGTATAAAACAGATCATGGCTGCAATAAATCAAATCGCAAAAAAGGTGTTGATCTGCCTTACAAACTTTGCCAGGATATACTGCTGGTAGATTGGGTGTATACACTTAATATAAATATACTTAGTTGATTGCAACCACAGGTGCATACGTGCTTAAAGAACGTGTTAAAATAAAAATACACACAGTAAATGAGTACAATATCTACCAATGTCAAATTGTAGGCCTTGGTAAGATCTGATTGTGACAGATGTTTGATATAAAGATCAAGGTCTAATATTCTCATAACCATGGAGACAATATAATGACAAATAACATATGGATCTTACATGATAAAATAAATGCATCTTAATAGAGATCAATTCACGGTGACCATAAATATATAATGATTAATATATATTAATCCGTTCAGGCGTATCAAAACAATATCACTCGAATGTGTCGGAAATTTATCATCCACTTTTAATATAAGTTCCTTTGGGATCCTCACCGCTAAATATATGGGCAGACACTCATCAGGTGGTCCTCGGATCACAGTTTTTTAATCCTCATTAAGTACATGCAGGTAACTAGTTGACATTACACAATGATTTAAAACATATACCCCCAATAGTTAAAATAAACACCTCAAAATCACAAATGAAAGAAAAAGCATAAAAAAGTAAGCCCCTGTAACGCTTCGATCTTAGCATTCCGCATAGAACGTGTTAAGTCTGATACCGCGTGGCGGGTGAGCAACGTCATTCTTGTTCCTCTAGTCAAGTCTGACTTTCTTGACTTCTTAGAGGCGTGATGACGAAGTGACCTAAGTGTAGTACATTTGCCAATGGATCACGCATGCATGTAATAGATTCTACAGCGCTGGTGGCCAACCGGTGCCTGTTGCATGTTAATGGTTATCAAATTCCAGGTATTGTTAGTCCTTGTGTGGAAAGCAACCCCAATACAGCTAGGGTGTGCAAAATTACAGAAAGAAATAAATAAATTGAATTCAATAACAACCAGAACAGATAAAAAACAGAAAAAAAAGGAAATAAATACACCATCAGGATCATTGAGGTCATATGCGTCTCCCAAAAAGATATGTATTATTATTGCTGAGGGGGTGGTTCGTGTCACTATAAGCATATGTCAAGCTTACATCAACCTCTAGGGGCGAGTAGTCATCAGAAAATCCATTAGTTCTTTTTTAGACAGTTCCCTTACCCTATGTATGCCCCTCCAATGAGGTTGAAGGTGTTCAATACCCCAAAATTCCAGTCCTCTGGGATCACTATCGTGTTTTAATTTAAAATGTAAGGACACGTTGTGGTCTTTGTAACCTAATTTGATATTCTTGATATGCTCGGCTATTCTTATACGTAAAAGCCTTTTTGTACGGCCAATATACATTAGGCCACAAGGACATTTTAATGCATATACCACAAACATTGTGTTGCACGTGATAAATTGTTCAATGTCAAAAGATGTGTGGTTTGCGTTGCTTCAATTTATCGAGTGCCTTATAGTTTCCACTTCCTAAGGCTTAACTTACGACAGGCATAGAAACCTTTCTTATCCCAGAAGGACAATGGTTTTTTTGGGGGGTCAATGATTTTTTTGACCACTCTATCACCGAAACTGGTCGCCTTCCTATAGATGAATTGGGGGGTATCAGGTAAAGCTGTGGTAAGTTTCTTGTCTAATAATAACACATGCCAATGTTTCTTGAAAATGGTTTCTACTTCTTTGTACTGTTCGTGGTATCCAGAGATGAACGACCATTCTTTCGTGTTTCTTTTGTGGATGGTAGTGGTTGGCTGGATTAACGTTTTCTTCTAAAATGGTGGCTCTAGGTATTGCACCTACTTCTTCACAATCTTCATTAATTTGATCGGGTCTAGCCCGATTCTCAAATCTGTCTGTTAAATTCGATTGCAAGCAAAGTTGGTATCCTCTGAGCAATTCCTCCTTACCCTCATTATCTGGCCCTTTGGTATGTTTCTTAACCATAAAGGGTGATGACCACTTGATATGGGTAAATAACTGTTTCTGTCAGTTTTTTTGAAGAAAACTTTTGTTTCCAATTGGTTTAGTTTCCGATATATTGTGACGTCCAGAAAGTCAATTTCCTCCTTATTACTTGTTGATGTTAAAACGATATTACTGTTGTTTGTGTTTAAAAAGGATAAAAACGTGTCCAGCTTTCACTTGCCTGCCAGATAAAAAATAAATCATCAATAAAACGTCGATAAAACACTAGTTGCCGTTGATCATTAAATAGTTTTGTCCTCCATTCTGCCATGAATAAGTTAGCGATACTTGGTGCGAATTTCGCACCATGGCCAGCCTCTTTGTGGGAGTAAAAATGCGCATACCAGAAATAATTATGATTAAGAAAATCCAGAGCATTCTTAAACACTTTTGGTTCAAGGTAGATTTCTCTTTTGTGAGGGCCATTCAGGGCCGGAGGGCGTCATCGTGCTGAATGATC
This sequence comes from Lithobates sylvaticus, assembly GCA_028564925.1. Classification (NCBI taxonomy): domain Eukaryota; kingdom Metazoa; phylum Chordata; class Amphibia; order Anura; family Ranidae; genus Lithobates; species Lithobates sylvaticus. Next base: position 285,219,892 of record CM053030.1, read on the forward strand.
GAGTAAAGGGAGGATACATCCGCAGTGACTAAGAGAATGTCATTTCTTTCAGATAAATCCACCTTCGGAGACAATTGAGAAGTTTTCGTGTACGTATATAAGACCTAGTGCTTCTCACACTGTTTTGAGGAATTTGTCAAGGTATTGCCCAAGTCTAGCTGAGATCGAATCAATACTATTGACTATGGGTCTTGCTGGGGGGTTTGTTGGGTCCTTATGACTTTAGGAAGTGTTAGAGCGTTGTATCTGCTGCTCGCTGGGACCAAGTATCTCTTCTCCTTCTCGGTCAAAACTCCCTTATTCGATCCATGTCGATCATCTCTCCGATGATTCCTGTATTTACAGTTGGATCCCTTTAATGCATAGTGGTGGTATCAGCTACTTTTATTATTTGATTGTGGTTACATCTTTCGATAGAATTACCACTCTCCTCCTTGTCAGTGGCGTATGATTTATTCTTGCGTTTTTCAAGGCATGATTCTTTTCTATGTGTCTGGTATGGTCTCCTTTTGGTTGAAGACTTGCCGATCCTGTAGGACAAGCCCTTTGAACACTTCTACTGGTGGTTCGGGTTATTCGGGGGTTAAATGTCGATTTATTTTCAATCGCTATTGATTGATTGGACATTTCTGGGTGGTATGGATTACCTGATGTGACTCCTTGGGATTCCGTCCAGAAAATATTTTTTTATATTGATCTTCTGATAAATTTATGGACGTCGTATAAACGTTGAATTGTTAATTGGTTTTTGAGACACATTTTAGGCCGAGGTTAGAATATAGTTTCTTTTTCGTTAATTTACATTAGCCAAGTTAAAAATTCCTCCTACTCGACCTCTTCGCCTTTTGTTTGGTTCCGGCCTGCTTGCATCCACGATATTTCCTCTTTGGGTGGAATTGGTCCGAGATCCCCAGTGGGTTGGGGGATTCCTTTCGTTGAGGGTCCTGTGTGATCTGAGGGTTTTGTTCTCTGTACGTCTGGGATGTTGTTCATGTGATGGGTGGTGGTATGGCGTCTGAGTTGGTATGTTGGAGGGGACCGACTGTGTTCTCTAAAGGAGGGTCAGGTATTTTTTTTTGGTTTTCCTACTAGTTTTTTTTGTTTTTGTTTTCTTCCTTTTTTCTGGAGTGAGGTGTAATTTATACTCTTATGTGTTTTCCATTCAGGCTTTGATTTTCTTATTCTGTGTCTCTTTGTTGTTGATTGTTGTTCGTATTTGATCTTCTTATGATTTTGATTTTTTTTGAGTTCTTATTTTCCTTTTGTACGGTATTCACTGTGGTTTTTTTCTGATTGTTTCTTTGTTGCTTTCGTTTTTCTCTAATCATGCTTTTCCCTAAATCCACTTTGACTGGGTTCACTCTGGGAGATGCTCCAATTTATATTCTTTGATTAGTTTTGGATCCGTTTTTTCAAGATTTCTGGTGATACTTAATCTGGGGGTGGTGAGTGCAAAAGATGTCATTGTTGTTATGAACTGTAAGCTAGCTGCAGAAAATAAAAAAGTGTTGTATGCCGTATAAATTCTGCGCTAAGTTGTGGGTTGAGTCTGTGTAGTATATAATCATTAATTATATTGTGTGTGACCCAGCAGGTGCGTGGTGCTAAAGGAGTAGTATTAAGTCAATAAAAGTGCAGGAGTAGAATTGAGTAACATTTACACGGTCATATTGTGCGGTGGGTTAGAATATGTTAGGTAGCAGGTATGTGAATAAGAATAGGGTTGTAGTAGCATCAAATCCATGAGCAATATATAGGAATATATATCATAAGAGGGGTAAGTGCATGTCAATTGAAAAAATATAATGTAATTAGAGAGAGTCTTGTTCGTGACTCATAGTAAAATAATAGATGAATAATAAATTAATGGTCGTTTTCATGGCGTATCAAACAAGTGTTTCAGTCAGTAGTGTGTGCGAAGATTGTCTCCGGGTTTCCGTGACAGGTCCCTTGGTGCATCCGGAATGATTGGAGTACTTATCAGGGCTGTTTCTTTGAGTACGTTTCACATCTCCCATTCAGTAGTCACCTGGAGGTGTCATTGTTGGAACAAATACACCATAGTGACTGTTAATATTACCCATCAGTAATGACACCTGTTCAAGACAATGTAAGACATGCTGTAGTAATGTAGCTCTGCCTGTGAAGCCTTCGGCTCTGCGTGATCCGTATAGAGCGTGTTTAGGTCGGATATTCCTGGTCGGTGGACGCAGGTGGAGCGCACACGTACTTCCTTGTTCCTCTAGTCAACGTCCCTGAAGAACGTTTCGTCCTATCGGGACTTCTTCACGTGGGCGTGTGACTTAGAGAACGGATGTGTCACTTCTTATAGTGATAGAATAACATTCTGGCCACTTCGGAGGTGCACGCTTGCATGTACTAGGAATTCTTACAGCGCTGGTGCGCTCAATATACAGTTAATCCCAGACTAGCTATTGCAGAAGGCGATTACAAACATCATAACAAAAAATTCCATACAATGTATACGATAAGGATGGATGGAATTATCCTACTATTTGCTTCACTTTTTAAAAATTATAAAGATTCCTGGCATGCATGCGGTTGCCTCTTTATATTAACCCTTACGCAATCAGTCATGTTGGTGCCCACCAGTCTGGACAACATTGATTCAAAGTGTGGAATCCCATACAAAGGAGGTATGGCTAAGTTGTTGGAGATGACTGCTAGTAGCATGTTATATGGGTAATAATAGCGTTGGTTTTATTTGACTCCTTAGAGTTTGAGTTACATTATTACGAATTATGTTATAAATTATAAATATGCGACTGCGGATCAATGTGTAAAAATGGATATACTTATAAAAACACCTAAAAAAAGTCACATGTTAAAATCGCTTATAAACGAAATCGCCATAAAAATACGCATTAAAAGCCGCATATATAACGCATATATAAAAATCTGTGCTAAAAATATGAAAAATTGTTCACTGAATCCATGGAATAAATCATGTTGGTAAATACTATTGTAAAACGCGGATGGGTTCGGGTTTAGGGGATTACAAAATTATTGTAAAAATTATGATAAAAAATACTATTAAATTAAAAAATATAAAATATACTGATATATAATTTAACCCCTGTGTGGTATGGTATTGCACTTTGGCCAATTATATTTCCCGCAAAGCATGGAATGCAGTGACCATGTTAGTAACCCATGCCTGCTACAATGGATTAATCAAAATTCCAGAGGTACTATGCTCATAGATCTCCTTGTTTGGAAAGCAACCCAATACAGCTAGGGTTTGCAAAAGTACAGAAAGAAATAATAAATTGAATTCTATAGTCAAACAGGAAACAGGATAAAAAACAGATTTAAAATAGGAAATACATACAACATCGAGGATTATTAGAGGTCATATACCTCTCCCGCAAAAAGAATATGATATATTATTATTACACATTGTGGGAGTGGTTACGTAGTCACAGGATAACAGCAATTAAATGTCCATCTCTACATTCAAACCTCTAGGTGCGAGTACGTCAGTCAATAAAATCCAATTAAGTTTCTTTTTTAGACAGTTCACTAACCCAAAGGATGCCCCTCCAGTGATGATGAAGGTGTTCTATACCACAAAAATTCCAGTCCTCTATGCTATCACTAACGTGTTTTAATTTAATATGTAAGCAACTACTTTGTGTGTCTTTGTAACCTAAAATGATATTCTTGATATGTATACAGCTTTCTTCTTTACAACGTCAGAAGCCTTTTTGTAACGGCCAATATACAATTTAGGCCACATGGACATTTCAATGCAAAAACCACAAACATTGTCTTGCACGTAAGTAAATTGTTCAATGTCAAAAGATTTGTTATTTTGCTGTTGCTTCCAAATATTATCCAGTGTCCCTTATAGGTTATCCCCACTTCCCTACAGAGGCCTTACATATTACGCCCACTACAGGCATAAGAAAACCTTTTTCGTATCCCATAAAGTACAATGGTGTTTTTTGTGGGGTCAAAGATTTTTTTATCTTTGGACCACCCTATCCCCGAAACTATGTTCGCCTTTCCTAAAAATTGAATTGGGGGGTATTCAGGTAAAGCTGTTGGTACCAGTTTCAATGTCTTATAATAAACAACATGCCAATGTTTTTTGAAATTGGTCTTACTAGGTCATTGTTACTGTTCGTGGTTATTCCATAGATGAACAGAGCCATTTTTTCGTGTTTTCTTGGGGGTGGTGGTGGTTGGCTGGACTATCGATTTTTATTCTACAAATGGGTGGCTCGTAGGTATTGCACCCACTTCTATACAACAGTCTTCAATAATTTGACCGGGTCCTATCCACGGTTTCACAAATCTTTCTTGTTAAAATTTCTCGATAGGCAAGCAAAGTTGCAAACACCTCTGTCGCAATTCCCTCCTTACCCTCATTATCTTTGCCCCTGTAGGTTTATGTTTCATAACCATAATGGATGTGATTAACGCTTGATCATGGGTAAAAAACTGTTATTCTGTCCAGTTAATATATTAGAAGAAAAACTATTGTTTTCCAATTGGTTTAGTTACGCGATATATTGTGACTTCCAGAAAGGTCAATACTCCTCCTTATTACTTGTTGAAGTTAAAACGATAATTACTGTATGTTTGTGTTTAAAAGGGATTAGAAACGTGTCCACGCTTTTCGTGCTGACCCTTCCCAGATATACAAAAAAAACATCAAAAAAACGTCGAAATAAAAACACTAGTACAGCCACAGTAGATCATTAAAATTCGTTTTTGTCCTCCCATTCTGCATTGAACAAATTAGCAATACTTCGGCTGCGAATTTCGCGAACCCAAAATGGGTCCACTCCTCTTTGCTGGTAGTAAAAATTGAGCCGCCATAACCAGATATTAATTAGTGATTAAGACAAAAAGTCCTGAAAGCAATCTTTAAAAACACTTTTTGAGGATTCAAATGGAGTAAGAACTTTATCTCTTAGCTAATGGGCCCCTTACAGGTGCCAGGAGGGGGCCCCCCGTCGCCCCCCCCCCATTCAAAAATGCTGAAATGATTGAATAAAGAGGAGGAATACATGCCTGCAGTGACTACTAAGGAGTAATGTTCGGTATCTTTCAGAATAAATCCAACTTCTGGAGACCAATTCAAGAAAATCTTTCGTGTCAAGTCTATAAGGACCAAGTGCTATATATACGAAACTGTTTTGGAGGAATTTGTCTAGGAATATGCCCCATTCTAGCTGAGATCGAATTCTTTACTAAATTGACTATAGGTCTTGCTGGTGGGATTGTATGGCAGTCCTTAAAAGCAACTTTATGATGTGTATATGAGCTGTTGGTTATTTCTGGCAGCATCCTGGCACTGGGAGACCACGTACTCTTTTCTCCTTTCTCAGGTCAATACTCCCGTTATTCGGATCACATGCCGATCAAGTTCACTCCATATGATTCTCGGTAATTCTGACAGTTGGTTCCCCCTTTATGATGCTAATCAGGGTGGAGTGGTCTGCTAACATTTTTTTTATTTGATTGTGGGTACACATCTTTCGATAAAAATTGAACCACTCCTCCTCCTTTGTCAGCATGGGCGTATGATATAATGATTTTCTGCGTTTTATTTTCCAAGGCCATGATTCCTTCTACTATGTGTATGGTTATTTGGTCTCCCTTTTTGGTTTGAAGACTTGACAGAATCGCCTGTAGGACAAGCCTTTGAAACACTTCTACCTGGTGGTTCGGGGTATTCGGGGGAGTTTAAGTCGATATTTTTTCAATCCGCTATTGATTGATTGACATTCTGGGTGGTACGGAATTACCTGTTATGTGACCTCACCTTAGGGATTCCCGTGTCCCAGAAAATATTTTTTTATTTTGATCTTTCTGACTAAATTTTGGACGTCGATAAAAAACGTTGAATTTGTTAATTGGTTTTTTGGAGGGAACCACAATTTTAGGACGAGGTTTTGAATATTAGTTTCTTTTTCCGTTAATTCATACATTAGCCAAGTTAAAATTCCCCTCCTACTCTACGACCCTCTTCGCCTTTTGTTTGAGTTTCCGGCCTGCTCTGCTTCCACGATATTTCTCTCTTAGGGGTGGAATTGGTCCGAGATCCCTCAGTGGGTATGGGGATTTCCTCTTCGTTGAGGGTCCCTGAGTTGATTGAGGGTTTGTGATTCCTTGTACTGTTCCTGGGACTGTTGTTCCATGTGATGGGGGTGGTGCGTATGGCGTCTGAGTTTGGTAATCGATCCTCTGCGAGGCGGGTACCTCACCCGGACCTCTGTTGTCCTACTCTCGGCTCGTCCTAAAACAAAGGAGGGGTGCAGGGTAATGGTTATATTCAT